>CAUYLG010013044.1:0-76982 GCA_963573385.1 Cacajao melanocephalus | reverse complement strand
ATTGGCATAAAAGAGGTTTTTAATACCCATTTTTAGACTGCATTCTAGCCTGGGCAATAGAACAAGAATCTCGTTCTCTCTCCCTCTTTCTCTTTCTTTCTCTCTTACATTCTTTTTTTTTCTTTCTTTCACTCTCACTTTCTTTCCTCTCTTTTTCTTTCTTTCAAAAAAAAAAAAAAACGAACAAACATGCAATTATCATATGACCCATCAATTTGATTCCCTGGCAATCTCTCAAATATTTTGCTCAGTGAAAAAACCCAATCCTGAAAGTTTATATATTTATGATTCCATTGTCATATGCTAAAATGACAAAATAACAGAAATAGAGAACAGATTAGTGGTTGCTTTGAGTTATGAAGGGGATGTGCTGAGAGGAAAGTGGGTGTGGCTAGAAAAAAACCTCAAGAGTGATCTTTGTGGTGATGGAAATGTTCTGTAGTTTGATTGTATTACTGTCAATATCTTGTTAGTGACACTGTGCTATACAGTTACTACTGGAGGAAACTGAGTTAAAGGCACATGTGATGTCTACATTATTTTTTTACAAACATACATGGATCTACAATTAACCCAAAATACAAGGTTTAATTTTAAAAAAAATGGAAATGGAAATTTCTGCACACAAATTAAAGAATCTAAACTCCAAAAAAAGAAGCCTTTCATAAGAAGGCAGACACTTACCTAAATAGTGTTATCTGACAAGCCTAGACTCAGGTGGGCAAAAGAATGGACCTGATATAGATTGAGTAACTCTAATGGTACAAGGAGTGGACCTTTTAATCACGTAGGCTGGCATGACAAGCTAGAATCTGGAGGATCCTAAAATAGAGAGTTATTTGTCCCCCACATTAGATCACCTTTATAGGGCACTTACTGAGGGTACAGCAGTGTAGCGGCTGAGAATGGGGATATAAAAGCAATTAAACATTTCTGCAGTCTCACAGTTCATAGATCCTGAAGTCCTTTTGGTGGAAAGGACCTATGAAAGATACAAAACTGATCTCTCATCCTTATGATAGTTGAAAACAGAAGCGAGGTGAAACTAATTACAGCAGAAACCTAGGCCTAAAAAAATTCAGCTCCTAATTTATTAGTCTCACTGCAGCTTCCTGAAAAGGAAAGCTTTCAATGGTTCTTTTATATGTTATTTAGAGCACAGCAAAAAATTCTAAGACATGTAAAGAAGCAGGATAACGTGAATAAGAGGAAAACAATCAAAAGGGAATCCACACAGCAGAACCACAGATGTTAGAAATATTATAGCAGAAAAGAACTTTAAAATGGTAATTTTTAAGTACACAGGAAAAGATACACAAATTAGATGCAATATCAAATTTAAGAAAAATACAAATTCTAAAAAGAGCAAACAGACATTCTAAAAGTTAAAAATACAATAATTGAAATTAAGAAGTCTATGACCTATTCAAAGGCCAGACGCAGTGGCTCATACCTGTAATCCTAGCACTTTGGGAGGCTGAGGCAGGCAGATCACCTCCTAAGGTCAGGAGTTTGAGACCAGCCTGGCCAACACGGTGAAACCCCATCTCTACTAAGAATACAAAAAAATATGTATTAGCTAGGTGTGGTGGCACGTGCCCGTAATCCCAGCTACTCAGGAGGCTAAGGCAGGAGAATTGCTTGAATTCGGGAGGTGGACATTGCAGTGAGCAGAGAGTGCACCACTGCATTTCAGCCTGGGTGACAAGAGCAAGACTCCATCTCCAAAAAAAATAATAAGTCTATGACTTATTCAAGCAATGAGGTAATTTTAAATGTACTATATTCAATATGTAAGAATTTTCAAAATATACTAAATACAAATGATCCCATTCTCCTGTCACATGCCTCCCCAACACATCTCTAATCCCTCAACCATGGCAAAGACTACTAGATGATCACAGCACTTTCAACCTGTTATCAGAATTCCAAATTTTTTTACCTGTAAAACATCTTGAAACAAAAGTTTCAAAAGTTCAAACATTCTACATAGGAGAAACTAAAAATAATTATTTTAGAAAAATTTATCTTTACCTATAGTTTGGTTATAAGTTACCAATACAAACTTTGAGTCACATAACCATAAGGGATCAACCTAGAAAGTACTTAAAACTCACCATATAAAATGAGAAGCTAAGACTAACTGAAAGTTTCTCCAGGACTCAAGTTTTCTAAAAGCCAAAATGGCAATGAATATATTTAACAGTAATTAGCATTATTAGGTAACACTTTATTATAATTTAATAAATAAATTATAAGGATATTTTACATAGTTATACTTCAACATGGTAATATGATATACACCGAAAAAATTCATTCTATTACAGCTTACTGAACACTTACATGGCAGTAAAACAACTGGCCAACAGTAGAGGGCAGCATTTCTATTCACTACTAAAATTTTAAAAATTTGAAGTCTTTTAAAAAAAAAATCTTAAAAATCTGAAATATCTGTACTGAGACTTTCTTTTAAAATATTTCATACCCCTTTCAAAGCTTCGGACTAATATAAAATTTTAATACAACCTACAAGTAAAAGTGCCCTAATATAAATATGAATATTTAAATAAAAGCTGTTTTACCCAAAGTAATCATCTTTTGTATTCATAATTCCCAAACTGATAAACCAAAACAATTCAACATTTCTCTGGTAACTAAATCCCTAAAATTATATCAGTTATAGAGTTAAAGCAATTATTTGCTGAGTACCCACTGAAATGACAACCCCACATACGGGCATATATTTTCTTTATCCATATGAAGAATTACCAAAAGAATCATGAACTTTTCACAAGGAACTGTATCAGAAAACCAGGCAAAGCATCACTCTAAAATCTAAAATAAAATCTAAAATAAACACAGCAAAAAGAGGCTGATAAAGCAGAAACATGTATGGATAAAAGCATCTTTAAAGCTCCCCCTCTTTCATAATCCTTTAATTCCTATCTCCAGCTTGCCTTAATGAAACACCTGAACTTAAAACCATCCACCACCTCTAATAAAGAAAACTAGCACTCTAGTTATAAGAGGCAAAGAAGGAGGACTATAAAAGAGAGAAAAGAGTAAGACTGATTCAGAAAAGACTGTCCGTACAACCAAAAAGCTACATATTATACTATTTAATAAAAACTATTAAAAAGATCCGCTAACAATTAGTGAAGTCTTACTATGTGCTAATCATTGTTTCATATACTTGACAGGTATTAGCTGAATCTTTAACAACCCTGCATACAGATACCATTATTTTCCTCTACGTTAGAGATGAAGAAACTGAAACTTAGAAGAATATTAGCAATTAGTCCAATCACCAAAATAAGAAGCATAGCTATTATAAACTTCTGGCAACCAAAGTTTCAGGGAACTGTCTCAGAAGACCAGGGATTAGCACAGCTCTATAATCTACTTTTATTATTAGTGTTCAAATAAAAAGCAACTAGTCCCAATCAAATATTGGAACTAGAACCTAGTCAGTCTCCAGAGCCTGAGCTTTTTGGCTATTATCCTCTATTCTGCTTACTCTAAGAGGAATAACTCCAGTTTCGTGACTGCTACAGAAATCATAACGCAAGGAATTTAAAAAGTGAGAGAGTGACAAAATAAGGAAAATAAAAGCCTTAGTTATCCTTTGTCTGATTGCAAAAGAATGAGCAGAAAATAGGGTAGCACTTGAAAGTGATCCCTATTATTTCAATTCAACAGGTCCTGAGTGAAGTGAACACCAGATGAACATTGACTGGACAATAAAAACTAAGAAAAAGGTAAAATAGTTAAGAAATAAAACAATAGGCCAGGCGTGATGGCTCACATCTGTAATCCCAGCACTTTGGGAGGCCAAAGTGAGCGGACCTGAGGTCAGGAGTTCAAGACCAACCTGGCCAACATGGTGAACCCTATCTCTACTAATACAAAAACGAGCCGGGCATGGTGGTGGCCACCTGTAATCCCACCTACTCAGGAAACTAAGGCAGGATAATCGCTTCAACTCAGGAGGTGGAGGTTGCGGTGGGCCAAGATTGCTCCACTGCATTCCAGCCTAGGCGACAGAGCAAGATTCAGTCTCAAGAAAATAAATAAATAAACAATATACTATGGAAAGTTCAAAGAAATCCTATCATTTTGGATAAGATTAAGAACTATAACGAGCCCTTTCCAAATGGAAATGGAGAGACAGTTTAACGAAAATATTTAATATGAAGTACAATGTTTTAGCTGGAAAAATAGTCTGAAGGTGATTAACTTGTGGAAATTCTGGCAATATTTATAAAAACAATAGAAATTTTTATATCTTTAATACCAGAGATTCCTCTCACCTAAAGAATCATGGTTATACCCAGAGATTAAGCATCCAGCATATCATTTTAAGAGGAAAAAATAGAAATAATCCAAATGTTAACTGATTAAATAAGATATTCAAATCATAAAGTCATTAATAAAAGCTACAGGAAAACATTCAACGACATGTTAAGGATTTCAAAACATATTAAATAGAAATGATTCCATCTTCTGCCAAGTCTCCCACCTTTCTCCAATTTCTTAGCCATGGCAAAGACTACTAACTGATCACAGCACCCTTTCCTTTAACCTGCTATCAGAATTCTCAACACAGATCTCTGGGCAGCCAACATCAACTAGAGTTAGCATCAGAAATAAACCCATCTGATTTAGTCAAAAGGTAGGTTTGACTCAGACAACTGTTAGTCATGGAGCGAAGGGCTAAGAAAACTACTGAAATCGGTTAAAGTATGTCTGATTCCTCTCTCTTACCTTCTCCTATTAACAAAAACCCACTGGTAAGGACTACAAGAAATAAACTTAAAACCCTGCCTCACAGGATAACAAATCAAGAAGATTACTGCCTAGCCTCTGATTTACACTAGCAGTTGGGAAGATGTATAACACCAGTAGTTGGGAAGATGTATAAGAGATAAACTTATCCAGCTCTCCTGCCTCACTCTACTGGGCAGGAAACATTCCTTATTGTATACTACTTTAAATTTAGAGAGTGTTCCTACTACTACAATATTTTTTTCTTAGACAAGATAAATCGATTCTAAAGTGTATACAGAAAAATAAACAAGAATTTTTTTTTTAAAGAAAAGCTCTAAAACAGAGACACAATGATAGAGGATAACCCTATTAGATGTTAAGGTAAACTATATAAAGCTTCAGTAAGTAAAGCACTATCAATCTGAACAGACAGACTAGTGAACCACAGAATCAAATGTCCAGAAATATTCCCAAATAAATATGAGAAATTATTATGTTTCAAAAGGTAGTATCTCAATACAGAGGGGGAAAATAAATACAGACTTCTTAATAAAATGACACTGGAACAATGGGTAACCATTTGGAAAATTATTACACTGGTTCTACAACTAACACTATGCATCAGGATAAACTTAAAATGGTCCAAAGATTTAAAAGTGAAATCCTACGTAAAGTAACCAAAAGAAAACCTGGGTGACTTTTTTATAATTCTGGAATGTGGAAGGTCTTACTACGACCCAAATGCAGAAGCTAGCCAAAAGGGAAAAGAAAAAAGAGGAAGGAAGAAGATGAGAGCGGAGAGGAGGAGGAGGAAGGAAGAAGAGAAGAAAGCACTGATAACACCAGGAATAAAAAATGACAGTGTGAGAGGAAAAAACTGCAACTGATATCAGAGACAAAGGCTAATCTCCCTGATGAACACGGAGCTCCTAGAAACTGAGATGAGAAAGACCAACATCCCAATAGAAAAAAATGTAAAATAAAACTTGCTTAAATATGTAGAAGAAATGAAAATTAAAACTATACTTACATGCCATTTCTCATTAAGCATTGGCAAAAATATAAAAATTTGAAAACATATTCTGTTGATAAAGTTGCAGGGAAAGAGTCATTCTCAAACACTGCCAGTGGGAATACAAAATGGCACAACTCCTATGGAGGGGAATCTGACACTAGGTACCAAAATTACATCTGCATATACTCTTTGAACCAGTAATCCTATATTATACAGATATGCCTACACAAATATGAAACGGCATACATACAAAATTGTTTCCTGAAGTAGCTTGTAAAATATTAGAATGAAATTTACTGTCCAGCAAAAATATATTTATACTTAGTCTATTTGTGCTACTATAACAAAATACCACAGACTAGGTAATTTATAAACAGTTAACAATTTATTTCTCATGGTTCTGGAAGGAGGGAAGACCAAGATCAAGACACTGGCAAGACTAGTGCCTGGTGAGGACTGCTTCTGCTTCCAAAATGGCACTCTGTTGCTGCAACCTCTGGCGGAGAACTCTATATCCTTACATGGCAAAGGGAAAAAGAAAGCACTCCCTTCTGGCTCAAGCCCTTTTCATTAGAGTATTAATCCCACTCATGACTTAGTCTTCTCCCAAACATGAATTTTGGAGGGAACACCATCATTCAAACCTGGCATATATCTTTTGAACATTTTGAATTTTTTTTCTGATATACACTATTAGGTATGGATCCAACTTTCATCTTTTTCCAATAGAATAGGTTGTTACAGGTCATTCATTCATTCATTCATTCATTCTTCATTCATTCATTCATTCTTCATTCTTCATTCATTCATTCATTCTTCATTCATTCATTCATTCATTCAATTTATTTATTTATTTATTTATTTATTTATTTATTTATTTAGAGATGGAGTCTCACTATGTCACCCAGGCTGGCGTGCAGAACCGGCTCGCTGCAACTTCTGCCTCTGAGGTTCAAGCGATTCTCGTGCCTCAGCCTCCTGAGTAGCTGGGATTACAGGCATGTGCCACCACACCAGCTAATTTTTGTAGTTTTAGTAGAGATGAGGTTTCACCATGTTGGCCAAGCTGGTCTCGAACTCCTGACCTCAGGTGATCCGCCCACCTCAGTCTCCCTCAGTGCTAGGATTACAAAAGTGAGTCACCACGCCCGGCCAGGTAATTTATTTAAAATGGTTAATAAACTATGGTACATCCACATGATCACATATATTTCTGTAAAAATGAATGAGAAAAAGCTCTATGTATTAAAATGGAGAGACCTTCAGGATACTGCAAGTGAAACCAGCAAGAGGCAAAATACCACATAAAACATATTACTTATTGTGTAAGGAAAGACAGAAATAAAAATATTCTTATTTACTTGTATTTGTGTTAATACTAGAAAGATAAATAGAAACTAACAAAAAAAGTAGTTTCCTATAGGAGTTGGGAGGAAGGTATAGAAGTGAGGCATATCCATATAAACTTTTACATGATATTTTTGATTTTTAAATTATGTGAATTTATTGTCCACTCAAAAACTGATTAAAAAATAAATGAAGGGTTGGCTGGTGTGTGGGAATAGCTGTTACAGACTTAATAACTTAATAACAAGTCTATTTAAATTAATTAAAGTTAAAAATTCAGTTTCTCTGTCAAACTAGCCACTCCATTTCAAGTGCCAATGGACATGACAGCAAAGATACAGAACACTGCCATCACTGTATGAAGCTCTATTGGACGGTGCTAAAGTTGACTCGACAGACAGAAGCATGCCTGATAAAATGAAAAAGGATTCTGTGTCTCCCATACTAAGTATAAGCCAGAAACAAATATACAACAAAATCAACAAATCAGTCAAACATCAGTCAAATATTTACATGGCAAGATGTGATGACATACTTCCTTTCCACCATAAACTAAGAAATTCATGGAAAACAATAAGAAGATAAGCCACTTTCTGGATCCTTTTGGATGCATTATAAATACAGAATAATAAATAAATTTTAGTGATGATATTCCAGGATGTCAATCTGTAACTATATTCAAAATGGGACTTTAAATGCATTAAAAACTAAAATACTTTTTGAATCCATAAATTTCTACCATCTGTTCCAAAGCTTCATTCTTTTAACAATTAGTAAACTTACTAAGCATCTACTATATATCAAACACTTGGTCAGTCACCAGGAATATCATAGAGAACAAAAGTTTTACTTTTTTCTAACACAGGCCAATGAGAAAAACATACATTAATGAAGAATTACACAAATAAATGACATACTGTGTGGCATAAAAGAAAAATAAAGTACACTTATAGAAGTAGAGGAACCTAACTTAATGGGGAATCAAGCAGGGCTTCCCTGAGGAAGTAATCTATAAACTGGAATCTGAAGGGTAAGATTTGGGATAAAGGGCTTACACTGCAAATACAGGAACCTATTATGCATAAAGATCTCAAAGCATCTGGGAGGCTGAAATGGGAGGATTACTTGAGCCCAGGAGGCAGAGGCTGCAGTGAGCCAAGATCAGGCCATTGCACTCCAGCCTGAGCGACAGAGTGAGACCCTGACTGGGGTGGGGAAGATCTCAAACTCAAAGCAGAAGGAAACCCCTCACAAGACCTGAAAAAAGTTCTGTCAACAAAAATAATGAAAACCTGGTCTGCAGCTTCTAAAACATATGTATCGCCAATTCCTTAACTGGGAGACATGCCTAAGACTGTACATACTTCAAACATTGCCCTAATGGCACTTAACATGGACTCCATGGTTTTGGAAAATAAGTTCAACAACGAAAATATTTAACAACTGGCACTGAGTGTTAAGAGAATCTCCTGAAATATGAATGTTTATTTTCTCCTTTTTTTTTTTTATTTTTAGACAGAGTCTTGCTCTGTCACCAGGCTAGAGTGCAGTGGCATGATCTCGGCTCACTGCAACATCCGCCTCCCAGGTTCAAACGATTCCTCTGCCTCAGCCTCCCGAGTAGCTGGAATTACAGGTGCACGCCACCACGCCTGGCTAACTTTTTCTATTTTAATAGAGACAGAGTTTCACCATGTTGACAAGGATGGTCTCGATCTCCTGACCTCATGATCCATCCACCTCGGCCTCCCAAAGTGCTGAGATTACAGGCGTGAGCCACTGTGCCCGGCCTCTCCTTTCTTAATTAAGAACATACAGGAAAAAAATTTTTATTTTCAGGTTTTTCTCCTGCTACCTAAACTGCTAAATAACCCTAAAATGAAGAGAGATAGAGAACATCCCTTTTCTGCTTAGTTGATCAGCAAGCAGTATAATAAAAGATGGAGAAAGACAGGATCCTACTATAAGAAATTCTGGTACTAAAGTTACACAACTCTCAGAAGTTACTTGACAGCTGGGAAACCTCTATAATAAAGAACATGAATGCCCTCAGCTGCAGTTTAAGCAGAATGCTTTATTGCTAACATAAGAAGATATACTATATATAACAATAATCCTAAATCACTCTTGTCGGGCTTTTTAGGTTCTCAGTTAATTTTCCTACAGTGATTACGAGCCTGACAAAAATGACACTTCTCTGCCTGGCCTCTAACAATATTAACACCACCTCAACTGACATATTTACAAAGGAGCTAGCTAAGAACACAAGAACTTACAAACACAAAATTAAATCTTTTAGAAAGACAGTATGTGGAAAAGCACAAAATACTGTATCTAAGCTGATTAAAGTACATAAAAATGTATGTAAGTGTACGAACAATAATCAGAAATACTGCCATGGTAGAAATGCTCACTAGCATCTTTTCCCCCCACAAAATATCTAAATCCAGAAGGGTATTTTTTTTAATTCAAAGAGGAAGTACATTTTCATTTTCACTAAAGGGCAAAACAAAACAAAAATTACATTTGTGTTTAAAATATATTAATCAGAAAAGGAATGCAGAGCTACTTATGACAGTCTTAAATTAGTAAATGGCATTAATACTACTGTAAATGGAGACTAAGATTTGGCAGTTCAATAGCAGTGATGATTCAAGTCATCACATCTCACAACCTTGTCATTTGCAAATGTTTTAAAATAAGAGTCTTCATTGTGAAGAACATATAGTTATGGGTGGAGGGAACAACCAAAAAACTAACCATCGTTGCTTTAGCTCAACCCACATGCCTGTACTTAAGGGTATCCATGGTAGCAATGATGCAACGTGCCTACCTAGTTCACCATGCCTACACAAGTGGGAGAAAGGGGAGGCGGATGATGAAAAAATTCACTTGGAAAGGTGTCTTAGTATTAACATGATAAAATTACATCAACTACACTGTCAGACTTTTAAAACACATAAAACCACAAAGCTCTATAAAGACCAGAAAAGGGAGAAAAGAACAATGGATGGGGTTCACACTGCAGCCTTTAGTTGAAAAGAAAATCAAGAATTTTGCTCTTCCTGCTAGAGCTATTGGTTAAATATGTTCAAAGGGTATATTTTAATAATAGAACAAATTGTTTTAATTTAGCTTTTCAAAAGCAACTACAAACAATGTTTTAGGCTTCTAATTTCCAACCTACAACCTTTTCTATTTTTGCTTTAACAGTTACATAATAAAAATTTATAAATACTTTAGGATAATGATTACATCTAATTTTTTTAAGCAAAATAGACCCTCTTTTGCTAAATAAGGGTCAATGTAAAAAAAATTCTCAGTCTATCAAGGAAGATCAAGCAGAGAGAAGAGATGGATCATTTCAAATAACTTTGTTATAATATTGGAAATAAAACCAAAATGAATGAAATGATAAAAGGTAAATGAGAACCAACCACTGACAAACATGAAAAAATTTTATAGAGGGAAAAAGCAGCAACAACCCTTTTCCAGGCTTATGTGCCCTTTAAACATTCATTAAGAATATTTCAACAAGACAGTTTACCTAGAGGTACACAGAAGAACATCTCTTTATACAGGGGATTGAAACAGATAATGGGCATGTCTGTATCCAATCATGAACTACTGTTTGAACTAGAACTACATGAGCAACAAGAAAACTAATTTCCATCAATTTTCCTGCTTTTTTTCTCTTATGAAAAATAATTCATTATACAGGAAAAATAGGCTACTTCCAGAATTTACAAAGGTACCTACTCTTGTATTATTGAACATAATTTTAAAATCTCAAGTTTGAGATTTTAAACTAGCAATCACTATGAGACATCGTAAGTGCACAGAAATAAAAAAAGGTAAATTATTCCATATTTAAAAAACCAATGGATACATTTTAAATGTTAGGCACACTGAATCTATAATAACACCATCACACAATGTCTGCAAACTGGTGCTCAAAAATAAAAGCCAAACTTAAGAGATTAAGTGAAGAATGCTGTACTTTGAAGACAATGAGCAAAACAAACTTCAAAACAAGTACTTTCAAGGAGTACTTGTACAAGTTTAATAATTTTAAATCCAAATCAACATCTTTCTAACGGCAACACAATCAGCACTTGACTACTTTCCTCTTCCTAAAAAAACAAACAAACAAAAAAACTGTAATTACAATAGATGGAAGAGTCCTGAAAACGTTCTCAAAATGAGTTATACGTTCAACTAGCATGGCATGTTGGGACACGAAATAAAGGGGAGGAGAATAACTCTGAGAATATATTTAGAAGATTTAAATATAATCAAGGCTTTACAGACCTTTGCTGTTGGGAGAAAGCCTTCCTGAGTATCTCAGGGAAAAATATTTCTGTGCAACACATTTTTAGCTATCTAAAAACACATTTCAAAATACTGCCTTTTCCAAAGGATATAAACTAAGCACCGCATGGATTGAAATATATATTTTCAAATATATAACAATGGTTACAGCTTATTTTTAAACTACAGTTAACAAAGGGTCTCTCACATCTGTCACTAACAATGAAATACAGAAAAGCATATTATATCTTACCTTTGTGGTTACAATGCACAGGCAATCCATTACCATTACAATATTTTATACATAAACCAAAGTATTTTAAGTTGCCTAGTTGAACAAAAAATGTAAATAAAAATTAAGTTGTGAGATAAAACCATAAATGAAAAAGTTATAACTGTAGCTAGATGGCTCCAGGATCCATTCTTAGAGGTAGCAATTTTTCTACTATCTGAAATACAAGAAACCAGAGTCTGTCACGTGCCCTACAATCTTCTTTATGTAATCTGTATCTGAAGAACTTGAAATTACCCCACAAAACACTGTGGAAGATGTCAGGGCTTATTCCACAAGAGTCCACTCCTTCTTCAGATGCTGTTTCATTAATCCCTCTTTTCAAGATATGAGGTTGACAGGAAGTCATCTGATGAAATGCTCCACAAAGAGGTTTCCCCGATATAAATTTAAATCAGCTTCTCTTTGTTTGCTACAGTTTGGATACTCAAATGACAACTACCAAAAAAAAAAAATCACTAAAAATATGCCAGCAAACATTTCCTCCACTAAACCATTTCAGCAACTGCAGCCTGCAAAGTAATGACTTTCTCGAGCAGTAATGAATGGAATATTCCATGTGGTTTTTTGAGAAGGGGAGCAGGAAAAACAAAATATAATAATTTAAAATATTATCTCTAAAACTTGCCTTTCTTTCTTTGCTAAAAAAATGAATAAATAACATTTTACTAATGAAGGCAAATTTTAACTTTATTGCCTTACTAAATCCATTTCACTGATTTCCCACCCACCAAAAAAAACCACCACAAAAAGATAGTATAACTATGGAACCTTTCAAACTCCTCAAGAAGTCTTCGTTTTTAACCCAGAAGCCAACTAACTTTGTGAATTCATGTCCGGTCTCCCAGACCATTAGGACTAGAGATAGGCTAACAGACACGGGACATGGCAGAGGGATATAGCTGGCTTTCGATATCATAAGCTTCCAGCCACATTCCTCTATACAAATGCCATAGTAAGGTTAGCCACATGTGGTGGCCTGCATCTGTAGTCCTGGCTACTTGGGAGGCTGAAACTGGACAACGGCTTGAGCTCAAGAGTTTGAGGATGCAGTGAGCTGTAATTGCACCACTGCACTCCAGCCTAAGCAACAAAGTGAGACCCTATCTGTAAAAAACTTTAAAATCCAAAAAAATTTCTAAAAAAGTTTTCAATGCACAGTAGAGTATTATCTCCAATTTTTGTCCACAAAGTTTTCTCATAGTTTACAGATATTATGAATGACCTCAAGTTCAAACAACTAAACTGTTCCTACTTGCTTCTTATATCCTATTCCTCCTCCTAACATTTCAAATACACATGGGCTGCACCAACAACTTTCAGACTAAACCAAATTTCACTGTAAGGGTTATGAAAAGGAGTTAATACATATATATCACTTGGTAGAACTTATCAAATAGTAAGCATTATCAATGTTGTTATTACTATCATTGATATGTATCATATTACAGTCTTTTATTTAAAGCCTAACAGGATATACTTGAGACAGGTTCAATGGGACTTTACCTTACTTTACCTAATGGGGCTGTTATGTGAGGATTAAATAATACACCCAGGGCACTTAGAATAATGCTGAACTTGTTAAGTCAACAGTGGCAATAAATAGTCCAATAGTGCTCAATAAATGCCAGTTACAGCTATATATCTATTGTGGTATAATATGAAATATATTGGTCTTCGTTTCTGTCACAGAGTACCTAAAACTCTTGGAAATTCCTAATGGGAGGGTCTTTTTTTGTTCATGACAAGCCCTTTGGATCACAACTAATGCTAATGAGGTAACTTAGAGTGAGACCCCCAGAAAGCCTAAGGATAAGTCTCTTCACCAGAAAGACCATGAAATTAGAGGATTATAGGGTTGGAACTTTCAGCTCCACCCACCAAATTCCAGGAAAGGGGCAGGGGTGGGAGGGCTGAAGATCAAGCTCTATAAAAACTCTTAACAAGATGCGATGTGCTTTTGGGTTGGCAAAAACATGGTGGGAAGGCTGAGGACTCCAACTCTACCAGGACAGAAGTTCTTGCACTTGGGACCCTTCCAGATCTTGCCCTATGTGTCTCTTTATCTGGCTGTTCATCTGTATCCTTTATAACATCTTTTATAATAAACTGGTATATGCATTTCCCTGAGTTCAAAGCCATCCAAGCAAATTAATCAAACCCAAGGAGTGGGTCGTATGAACCCCAATTTATAACTAGTCAGTCAGAAGTATAGGTCACAATCTACTATATGTAAAGTGGGGACAGTCTTGTGGGGCTGAGCTCCCAACCTGTGGGATCTGACACTATCTACTTAGAGAGTACTACTATCTCTAAGTAGATACTGCCAGAATTGTATTTACTTAGAGACGACTACTATCTCTAAGTAGATAGTATCAGAAACGAATTATAGGACACCCAGTGGGTGTCCACTGGAAAACCTTCACCAAACAAAAAACTCCTCACACATCTAGTCACAGAAGTGTGCTGTGTTAAGAGTAGAGAGAAAAAATGGTTTGTTTTCTCCTCTCAGACCTAAATACACATGTATGTAGCTATGTAAATTTCATCATGGGCCAACACTTCCCTTATCCCATGCAGCATGTAGCCTGGAAATTACACGATCTGTTGAGTACTCTCTTTTCCCCACTCCACCCACACAATAATCATTTGCTCCCAACATAAAAGAGTAAAGCTCATATGAGACTCAAGGCTCATGTCTCCTTAAATAAAGTTTATCATTTTTAAGTAGAATACTGAAAACAATGTGGGTAATATTTAAGTACTTAATAGGCATTGCATTTTGTGAAGGAAAATTAGGAGCTATGTAAAACCCTTTACCTGGTTGCTCTCTTAGTATTCTGAAATTTCTCTTGTGAAATTTTTATGACATCTAGAGTAGTCTAGCCCAGAGAGGGCAGGCATCCCTAAGTTTGGCAGACTTCATAGTAGAAGAGGCTCAAATCATTACAGCAAGTCAGAAATATCAGTCAGCCGGTGTAACTTAAGTAGGCACTTTCTTTAGGAGATGGGGAGAGGGTCTCAACTTCCCCTTTAGTAAAATAAAAACCTCAATGGCTTCTAAGAGTCCTTGAACTTATACCAAGCCTATGTTTCAGTTTCTAAATCCAATGGATTCTAAGGTCCAACAGGACAAGACTCAAGAATCTCTCATGAGGCCAGGCACGGTGGCTCACCCCCATAATCACAGCACTTTGGGAGGCTGAGGTGGGCAGATCACTTGAGGTTAGCATTTTTTAAGTCTAGCCTGGCCAACATGGTAAAACCCCATCTCTACTAAAAATACAAAAATCAGCCGGGCATGGTGGTATGCACACCTGTAATCCCAGCTACTCAGGAGGCTGAGGTGGGAGAATCACTTGAACCCGGGAGGTGTACGTTGCAGTGACCTGAGATCCTGCCACCGCACTCCAGGTTGGGTGACAGAGCAAGATTGGGGTTGGAGGGGGAGGGAAAAGAACGTCTCACGTACCTACCATTTTACCCCCATAACCTTGGGGGATAGCATGGTGGCCAGAATGTGGAATTAATGAATGGCCTTTTAATATTTAAACTATAGGTGATTACAAAATTGAAAACAGCTTGAAACAACCCTGAAAATTAGACACTCCATTTTCCCAGTAAAAATAAAAGTTCTGCCAACTCAATTATAAACCTATAAGATTAAATAGTCAGCTAAATGTATCAGTTAACATATAGTTATTTAACAACACATTATTAAAATGGTACGTCTAATATATTATTCCAGTCACATTTCACAAAACAATTTTAGTCAAACTCCTCACATTCATCTCCAATGTTTAGGGTCATGATAATTACAACCATTTGTTAATTATCTAATCTATTTGGCCTCAAACATCTGTTTTATAAAATCTAAGTTGTTTAAGATGCTGCCCTTTCTGAACTATAATGTCACTTGACCATTTATCCCAAATTAATAATCCAGATTGAGTATCCGTAATCCAAAAATCCACAGTGTAAATGCTCCAAAATCCAAAACCTTTTAAGTGCCAACATAATCCTCAAAGAAAATACCCATTGGAGCGTTCTAGATTTTGTTATCAGGGGTTTTTGGTTTTTTTTTTTTTTTTTGAGATGGAGTTTCACTCTTGCCACCCAGGAGTCCAATGGCGCAATCTCAGCTCACTACAACCTCTGCCTCTCAAGTTCAAGCTTCTCCTGCCTTAGCCTCCCCATGCAGCTGGGATTACAGGTGATCACCACCATGCCCAGCTAATTTTTGTATTTTTAGTAGAGATGGGGTTTTGCCATGTTGGCCAGTCTGGTCTTGAACTCCTGACCTCAGTTGATCCACCTGCCTCCACCTCCCAAAGCGGTGGGATTACAGGCATGAGCCACCATGCCCAGCCGCGTTCCAGATTTTGAATTTTCACATTAGGGATATACAACCAACAAATATGATGCAAATATCAAAATATGAATAAATCCAAAATCCAAAACACTTGTGGTGCCAAGTATTTTGGATAAGGAATACTCAACCTGTAGTGCTCATTCACAGAACAGGAAGCCAATTTTCCCCTGTACTGTAGGCATATATTTATAACCTTCATGATGTAACCCCTTACTATATTATTTTTTAATATACCTAGTAAGCCTTCAAAAAAGCCTGCATATATCTAATACAGGTTTTAAGGCCATACTCAGGAATGATTATTCAATTTGTGTTAAATTCTACACTAACTGCATCTTCTCTAAGTATCTATAAATATCCAAGTGGCACTGAGTAGGGTACATTTCAAGCCTATGTGTTCTCCTCACATGGTCATTTGCAGTTAAAAGTAATTAAGAAATCACGCTGTAATATGAGCACCTTTAGAAGGACTGAAATATAAGCCTTTTGGGATGGCAACACTTCACCTAATAGGCACATAAGATAATTAACAGTATTTTAGAATACCAATGGCTTTCTATAAACAAGCAATTGCTTCCAACTATAACAAAATAAAAGAAGACTGACTTTCCCACCTTAAGCAACTAAAAAAATGAACAAATATAAAACAATGATTTTCAAATATCGGACAAAGTGCAAAACGGTGATCCCTGTGAGAAAAGAAACAAATGAAGTGTGTCCTGTAAATGCCCAGAAAGTTCCCAGGCTGTAGAAGAAGAAGGGGGAAACAAAGCCCAGCAGTCTGAGTTGAGGAGAAAGCGCTGGAATGCACAGAGCTAAAATTCCCAGGTAAGAGTACCAGAAAGGAGAGCTGCACGGAGAAAGTGCCAGAGATTTGCAGAGTTCCCCTCAAGTCTTCAGATTAGTTTTGATCAGTACATGCATATAAGAAAACTTGAAGGTGAGAAAAGAATCTTAGAAAGAAGCAAATGAAACAAAACCCAGAGCTCACACAAAGCCAAGAATAATGGAAAAACGCTTAATACATGGGGCACTGGGTATAGCCTTCTACAACTAAAGGTTGCTCAGTCCCACTAAAAAAGCTTAAAAGCAGTTTGAACAGGATCAAACTCTTTCCAAGTAATTTACTACATCCCAAAACAAAGCTCAAGAATATTTAAAAGAATACACAAATATGTAGGCCCCCAATTGGTAAAATTCACAATGTCTGTCAAATTCATCAAAATTGCCAGGCATGTAAAGAAGCAAGAAAACACAACCCAAAGAGAAAAAAAATCAATCAGTAAAAGCCCAGAAATGACACAACAGAATCAGTAGACAATTTAAAAGTTACTTTAACTCTGTCCCTTATGTTTATGAAGACAGAGAAAAGCATGAGTTTGTTAATTAGACAAAAATAAAAATGTAACTACTGAGACCAACCTGGGCAATACAGCAAGACCCCGTCTCTGCCAAAAAAATTTTTTAAAAATTGCCCAGTCTGGTGGTATAGGTGTGTAGTCCCAGGTACGCTGGAAGCTGAGGCAACAGGACTGCTTGAACCACCAGGAGGTTGAGGATGCAGTGGGCCATGACTGCATCACTGCACGGCAGCCTGGGCAATGTAGCGAGACCCTGTCTCCAAAAAGAGACAGAGAGAGAGGAAAAGAAGAGAGGAACTAAATCAGTCTTCTAAAGATAAACTGTCTGAAATAAAAAACTAACTGAGATTAACAGTAGACTAAATACTTCAGAAGACTAATGAACTTGAAGACACAGCAATAGAAACTGTCTAAAATTTAACACACCAAGGAAAAAGACTGAAAAAAGATTAATCGTATCAGTGAACTGCAGACAAAGTCAATCAAACCAACATACATGTAACTGGAATCCCTGAAGCAAAGGAGAGGGAAGAGAAAAAAATATCTGAAATAATAATTGGTGAAAAATGTCTAAAATAGGTAAAAACTACAAACTGACAGATCCAAGAAACTCAATGAATCCCAAACACAAAAAAGGTAAAGAAAACTGTAATGATGAACAGTACATGAAAGTGACAAGCACCAAATTCAAGACAGAGGTTAATTCTGGGGAACAAGGCAGGAGAACAAGATTGCAGTGGAAAACACAAGGGACTTTAACTATACTTACACTATTTTATCTTTTTAAGGTAGTAGTAAATACATGGTTATTTAGAATATTCACTACAGTTTCCGCATGATTACAATCTTTTAAAAAAAAATAACACAAAATGAAGGAAAACCAATACGGCAAATAATTGCCAAGAAGATAAAAAATTTCCAAAAGCGAAGGATACAAAGTAGAAAATGTCACCAAAAAATCAGATAATAAACACAAACGGCTTCTATTATACTCTTGATCCTTTTCTCTTTTGGAGTCTCATTCTCCCTTCATGCAGTATCTGTAACTTCTTTTTCTATTTTGGGCCTCTGTCCCCTTATCTTGTAAATATAGTATGTTCAAAGATGCCATTAGGAGACAGACAGGAGAAAAAAGCACTTCTTAGTAGGACCCTATAGCATTCCGTCTCTTCTTAGCTAAGCTTCTTGAAAAACTAGTTTGCCTTTTTTTCTTTCTTTTCTTCCCATTCCCAATATTCTGTAACCTAGCTTCTGACCCTCATTCTCCACATTAACTGTTCTCTTTTTTCCTTTATTTACCTTATAAAAAATTAACTACACAAATAATTCAAACACACCTTAAACACACTTATAAAGCGAGAAGCAAAATGTTGAAAGTCTTTTTTTATATTTTTTTCCTGAGATAACATCTTTTAATCATTTGGCATGCATTATTCAGCTAATCCTATATGTTTATTATGATTAGTTAGGGTCCTACTGAGAAGTACTTTTTTCTGTTTGTCTGTTTTTCTAATGGAATCTTTGAACATATTTACAGGATAAAATAAAGAGGGGAACAGAGGCCCAAGATAGGAAAGAGGTTATAGATATTCCATGATGAAAAAGGAGAATGAAATTCTAAAAGAAAAAAGTATTAAAAGCATAACAGAAGCTGTTAGTATTTATTCTCTGATATGCCTTTCACATAATTAAAAACATATGAAGTTCAGAAATTTTGCAATAAACATGCATCACTTTGGAAATCCAAAAAGGAGGGGGGAGGAGGTTTAGGACAACATGAGATATCACTGTTCTAATACTAAAAATAGTAATAGGTACAGATATAGAGCAATCAAAATTATTCAAATGATGAGTTACTGAAAATGTCACATAATCAACACTTGTAATTCAAAAGTAATTGGGGGTGCCTTCTTTGGAACAGATTAATCTAACTGATGTGACATAATTAAGCTTTCACACAGACTTTTATTTTCTCAGTAACTGTGTAACGCTGAGTTTTCTCCTAGATTAACAGCTTGGCATAACATGGCAGTTGTTCCACTTCTGTTATTTTTTTTTTTTTTTTGGAGATAGGGTCTCGCTCCATCACCCAGACTGAAATGCAGTGGACTGATCACAGCTCACTGCAGCCTTGATCTCCTGGGCTCAAGCGATTCTCCCACCTCATCCTCTCAATTAGCTGGGACTACAGACATGAGCCACCACACCTAATTTTTTTTGGTTTTTTTTAGAGATGTGGTCTCCCTATGCTGCCCAGACTGATCTATACAAAATTTATAGAAACATGTTTTTCTTTCTTCAGCAATAAATTAACCGTGGCTTACTATAAACTTTTTACTTTATAAATTTAATTTTTTTAACTTTTTGACTCTTTCACCTTAACACTTAGCTCAAAACACAAATACACTGTAAAGCTGTACAAATATTTTATTTATATTCTGATTCTATAAGCTTTTTTCTATTTTTTTATTTTTATTTTTTCTGTTTAAATCTTTTTGCTAAAAATGAAGACACACACATCCATTAGCGTGAGCCTACTCAGGGTCAGAATCATCAATATGATGGGACAGTACCACTGGAAGGTCTTCAGGGGCAATAACATGCATGGTGCAATCATCTACGAAAACAATGTCTTCTTCTGGAATACCTCCTGAAGGACATGCCTGAGGCCATTCTGCAGTTAACTTTTTTCTAAAATGTACAAGTACATTCTATAAAATAATGATTAAAAGTAAAGCACATACACAAACTTGTAACACAGTTGTTTACATTTATCAAGTATTATGTACTGTACCTAAGTATACCTGCTATGCTTTTATATGACTGGCAGAACAGGTCTGTTTACACGAGCATCACCACAAACACTTGATATACACTGTGCTACAATGTTATGACAGCAATGATGTCACCAGGAGATATAAATTTCTCAGCTTGAGTATAATCTTAAGGGATCCTACTTAACATGGTCTGTGATTGGCCAAAACATTATCGTGCCACATATTACTATATTTCTACAGCTTTTTTTTTAAATAAACTTGCCTGTTGTATTTCTCTCTCTATGAAAATTAGTTCTTTCTCTCCTTATTTTAACTTTATTGCAATATTTTCCTTTGTCTATGTAACAAGTCCAATTGCCAAGAAAGTTATTAAACAAAAATAGAAACAACAGTCTTGAAGCCTGAAGTTCTGAATTCTAATCTCAGTTTTTCTATATGGTAATACCGCAAGGTTGGGCAGTACCAACATCCCTGAATGACAGTTCACTAAATTCTAAAGTAAACATTGCATAAGCTCCATGTATTAAGAACCAAAATCTGGTTCACCTTGTGTATGTTAGGAGGCTATAGCAAGAATGAATTCATGCTCCTGTGACATCCAAATTATTACAATGTATGTGAGGTGCCTTTTAAAACTATGCTATTTGAAAAACAATACAGTTATTATTTTAATCCATTCTTGTGGAACACGAGAGTTTAAGAAAGGAAGGCTTATTTTCTCACACAATATTTCTCAAATTTTATTTTACCAGTTCTGGGGCAAAAGACTAAAGTTGGAAGAATGTGTCACCTTCCTGTCCGCTTTCTTACCTCTCAAAAATAACACTTCAAAGAAAAAGCAACCATTATGAACAGAAAAACAGAAAACACTGTTATGCATGGATTCTAGTTCAGGAGCATTGAAAACTCAAAATAAACTTGGGAAAATTGTTGGAAAGCAAGGACATGCTCAAAGACTAGCGGGGCATATAAAAAGAAAACACAGATATCCCTTCAAGTGATTCGTCTAGTAGTGCTCACTTCGGCAGCACATATACTAAAATTGGAACGATACAGAGAAGATTAGCAAGTGATTCGTCTAGTAAAAGATGAATATGAGCACCCAAACTTGTATGTATTGTAAACATTTAATAAAAATCTCTCAGACTACAGTGATAACTTTGTAAAGAGAAAAATCAAGAAAAAGTGGGGAACTTAGCAACCTCTGGAGGGGATTATCATACAAGCAACTCAAATAACTGATCATTGAAAGAAAATAATGTAAACTTTAGCCTGTCTTTTTAGAAGGAACAGAAGTTCATCCTAGTTGAGGAAAAGGAGTGGAATGATAAAATTAGAAAGAAAAATAACATTTTGAAACCTCAAATGTGGTGATTTGGCAATGATCACCAATGGGTGGAAATAGATTCAATACAAGGTGCCAAAGTACAACCCCATACATACTTCAGAATATCAACAAGAAAAACATACCTTTACAGTGGAAGATCTGGAGGTCCCTACCTTTAAGCAATCCAACTTAGCACCACAAGTGCAACAACCTGATATTGTGTGCTTCCTGATGATGCAATATGAAATACAATACTGTGTATCACTATGACATCTGCTTACCAAAAATGAGTCTAATCAACCTTTATACCTAACTTCCTCTTACCAGAATGAGTCAAATAACATGAGGAAACAAATTAGACAAATAAAGAATGTATGATAGTCTATTAGACAACTGGCATGGTCTCTTCAAAAAGGTAATGTCATTTAAAGTGGAGGGGAAGAAGATAAGGAAGACTATTCTACTAGATTACAAAAGACCAGAGACACTGCATCAGATTTGAAATGCTTACTCCCAACCCATTCCAAAATTCATCCCCAGATCTTCAGACTTCGTGCCTTTGGCCCCCAGTCCACATCTCCTCCTCTCACCCCCCCCCTCACTTAGGGCTTTCCTCTTAACCACAACACTGGACACTACTATCACTAACACTGACAAATCCACAACCCTAAAGTATGGGGGAATTGCTGCCCACTAGAAGCCAGTAGATAAATTCTTTCTCTTTCCTTGCAGAGTCCTAACATGAAGCATACATGGCTTCTCAGGAATGCAATACCGAGGATACAAAAATCAGTCACACTTAGTGGCAAGAAGCATCTTTGTATTAGGTTTTCCTCTTCCTATAACAGTTTCTTCACCTTTTCCCTCACTTTTGCTTTCTAGGAATAAACTCTCTAAATAAACTAATAGCACATAAGCAATCTATCTCAGGTCCTGCTTTTAGGAAAACCCAGTTAAAAACAGACACCTAACAATCAAATGTATAAATGGTATGTGTACTGATTTATCTGATTTTTTTTAAGTCTCACAAAATAGATTGGGGACAATTTTGAATATAGATTGGAAAGAAAATTGAACAATTATTGCTAATTTTCTTAGATGTGATGATAGTACTAAGAATACACAGAAGAATACCTAACTATTCTTACTCTTAGGAGATATGTGCTGAAGTTTTAATAGTTTAAGTCCATGATGTCTGCAACCGATTTTCAAATAGTTCCAAAAAATATACACATACGGGAAAAGTAAATATGACAAAATGTTAGCAACTATTGAATCTATATAGATGTCTGTTGTAGTACTCTCTCAATTTTACTGTATCTTCAAAATTCTGTATAATAAAAATTTGGAAGAAACATAATCACCTTTGGCCCATTTTTGAATTACAGTAAAAGAAGAACCATAGCTCTCACTTCATTCAAAAAATGTTTACAGGACAACTACTACAAGTATTATACATACTTCACTGAACAAGAAAGTTTAGCGGGTGTAGTGGCTCACACCTATAATCCAGCCCTTTTGGAGGTCAAGGTAAGTGGATTGCTTGAGCTCAGTTCAAGACCAGCCTAGGCAGAAGAGTGAGGCTCCATCTCTATAAAAAATACAAAAATTAGCTGAGTATGCTGGCACATGCCTATAGTCCCAGCTACTTGAGAGGTTGAGGCAGGTGGACTGTTTGAGCCCATAAGGCAGAGGCTGCAGTGAGCCGAGATGGCACCACTGCACTCCAGCCTGAGTGCTAGAGCAAGACCTTGTCTCCAAAAACAAAAAGAAGATAGTTCCTAGCCTCAGGGAAGTTACAGTCTAGCAGAGACCCTAACAATATACACTAGAGTATTTAACTACAACAACGATGAATATAACCAAGCAGAGGTACAAAGTGCTATAACAAAGACTCTGACTTAATCTGAGAAGTAAAGGAAGGCTTCTATCAGAAAGTGGCCTTGTAGTGATCCTTGACTCTCTTGTAGTGATTTTTTTGACTTAGTCTTCTTCTCATAACCTGTTTCCAATCTGTCCTCAAATCCTCACAGTCTGCATTCAAAATATCCATAATTCAGCCACTTAGCACCTCCATTGTCACCACTTTGGTTGATAAGTCAACATTCATCCTTAACTGGACTACTAAACCAGCCTCAAAATAGGTCTCTTATTTCTACCCTTTTCCCTACTGTATTTTCAACACAACAGCCTGAGTGATCCTTCCAAATGTTAACTCAAATAACATTCCCCTTCTGCTACAAAATCCTGCAATGGTTTCACCTATGTGTACCTGCCTTACTCACTGACCTCATCTCCCACTACTCTTTCCCTTACTCACCCTGCTCAAGCCATACTGGCCATCTAGCTATTTCTCATCTATTCCAGCCTCCCTCCTGCCTTAGAGCCTCTGCACTGGCTATTCCCTCAGATAGCCACAGCAACGCCTAGCTCTTCACACAAATGTTACCTCTCATTGAAGCCTACAGTAAATAACCTATTTAAAACTGCAAGGTATCCACACAATCTGGCATTCCTGGGCCCCTTTATCTGCTTTTTTCTCTCCTGCATCACTTATCACTTTATAATATACCAGATAATCTATTAATTTATTGTTTATTGCCAGCTTCCCCATTAGAATGTATGCTCCATGTGGACAAAAATGTTTGCTTTGTTTAAGTACCTTGTTCAGTGCATGGTACATAACAGGTGTTCAATATGTATTTGCTGAATAAACGAATGGATGGATGAACTGACATTTAAACTGAGATGCTAAAAATGAGGAATTGGCAAAAGAAGTATAAACAACCTTCTATGCAGAAGGAACATCATGTGGAGACGCTGAGGCAAGAGAAAACAGTGGCCAAGAAAAAAAACAGTTCTAAAAGGTAACAGTGGAAAAAAAATTAGCTGGGTGTGGTGGCACATGCCTGTAATCCCAGCTACTAGGGAGGCTGAGGCAGGAGAATCGCTTGAACCCGGGAGGCAGAGGTTACAGTGAGCCGAAATCATGCCACTGAACTCCACCCTGAGCAACAGAGACTCCATCTTAAAAATAAAAAATAAAAAATAAACAGTTAACATCACATGGAGGCAAAATGGTGAAAAATTTGAAAGAGGCCAGAATAAATGAAGACAGGGCAATTAAAGGGGCTATTCCAATAAACTAGGCAAAAAATGAGGGTGGTTTAGATTAAATGACAAGGATGGAGATGAACTGAAACACTGATTCATGTGAAATTTTACAAATTGCAGCATGGATTAGAGAGGTGAATGTGAAAAGCAAAACACAAGTTTCTGACAAATAATAGAGTAGCTTAAAGCCCTTGGAGATGGAAAACACTTCAGTAGGCACAAAGCATACTAACCATAAACTGCATTATTTTAAGAAATCTTGATCTTTAAAAGATATCATAAGGAAAATAATTTCTCAGAATGGGAGGAAATACTTTACAATATATACATTCAACAAAGAAATCATATGCAGATAAAGAACTCCTGCAAATCAGTAAGACAAAAGACAGATTAAAAAGTAAACAAGAAACTTGAACAGACACTTAACAAGAAAAGCAAAATAAACCACAAACATATGAAAAGGTGCTTATTAATCTTGTTAATGATAGGGAAAATGCAAATAAAATATAAAGAACATCTAACATACCTACTGGAATGGTTAAAATTATTCAAATGTTGGTAAAGATGTGAAGCAAATAAATATTGCACGTACTGGTCAAAATTATAAAAACAGGCATAATCATTTTGCAAAACTGTTGGTATTACATACTAAAACTAAACATACTACATTCCATTTTCATGCTTAGGTATATGTGCAACAAAAATGAATATACAGGTGCCTCCTAAAAAATTACAGTCAGTTCTGCTATAACTCATTTTGAAAACACACACTTGTTCCACTGGGATTGATGTATTAGGGAACAAACAATATGAACACAAATGTCATGTTTCCTTACGTACGATCTTGCCTGTGAGAAAGACTAGGTAAAGGCAAAAAATTACACCCATATGAAATGAGTCACCTAAGAATACACAAAATGCAAACACCTCAGACATCTAGAAGCTACTTTAGTTTACGGGAGTTTTATGATCCATACTCATCTACAATTGGTTGTCTAACTTTCCGTCCAATTTCAGATAACTCTCCCAGCTAGCAAATCACAGTAACTCACAAGCTGCAACTCTCTGCAACACACTCCTATAACCAAAGCTGAGTTTTTTCCCCCGAGGTAAAATGCCATATTTATTGTGGTAGTCACATATTTCTTCAACATTTAACACATATGAACTGGGCACAGTGGCTCATGCCTATAATCTCAGCTACTTGGGAGGCTGAGGCAGAGGATAGGTTGAGCCCATTAGTTCCAGGGTGCAGTCAGCTATGATCACACCACCACAGTCTAGCCTGAGCAACAAATCAAGACCTCCTCTAAGGGGGAAAAAAAAGTGTAGAACTGTGCTGTCATTTTTATTAGGTTCTAATCTCTTTTAATATGTCACTCACAAAGTTTTAAGTGTTTGGACCCTACCCTCATTTTCAAATAACCCCTGTGGTTTTCACTGTTCCATCTTTCACAGTGTGGTAATTTTTAGGAAAGTATATGTTGTGTTACAGCAGATCTGAATGTAAAAGAATGCTCAGTGCAACATTAAACAAAACTGGGAACAATCCACATGACCATCAATAGCAGGATGTAGAAATATATTTTGGTATGTCATACTATGGAATATCAAACAACAGTAAGAATGAAAAACATGTAACTACATAGATGAAATGCACAAATATAGGCAAAAAGATGCTACACACAAGGATATATATACTGTGTAATTCTGTTTATATGCAATTTAAAATAACGCAAAACTAATCTATGATGTTGGAAATTGGGATGGTCCTCTGAGGAAGAGGGATAGGTAGTAAATAGGAGAGTACAAGAAAGACTTCTGGGGTACTGGTATATTCCTTTTTTAAACTGAGATACGATGGACATGCTATAAAATTCACCAAATTTTAAACTGTACAATTCAGTGATTTTTAACTTGTACAACTACCATCACAATCTAATTCCAGAATCTGTTAGCAATCATTCCATGCTCTTTTTCTTGACCTGGTATATTCATAATGTAGTAATTAATCAATCTATTCATTTATGATTTGTGTACCTTTATGTAAGAATATTACACAGTATTTCAGCAAATGTTTTATTAATGTTTAAAGGACTTCAGATTAAACTTGGTACACTAAACATTTTTTTTTTTCAGATAAGAGTCTCGCTCTGCCGCCCAGGATAGAAGGCAGTGGCACGATCTCGGCTCATTGAAACCTCTGCCTCCCAGGCCTCTTGCCTCAGCCTCCCAAGTGGCTGGGATTACAGGTGCCCACCACAACAACTGACTAATTTTTGTATTTTTAGTAGAGATGGGGTTTCACCATGTTTGTCAGGCTGGTCTCGAACTCCTGACCTCAAGTGATGTGCCCACCTTGGCCTCCCAAAGTGCTAGGATTACAGGCGTGAGCCACCACACCTAGCTGAATATATACTTTTAACTCTACTATCTCCTAAAACTCTACTCAAATTAAAGCAGACGAAATATTTTAAAATATTAAACCACAAGGTCAAAGAGAAAGGGAAAAGAAGTATCCCTTAACATCATTCAGTCAGAAAACTCACCTCCCCATAAGATAAACACTGAAGGGCTGAAAAGGGGGAACTGTAAATAACAGGCACAACTTTTCAAAAGCAGTATACAAAAATCAACATACAAAAAAATCAGTAGTATTTCTATACACCAAGTGCAAACAATCAAAGAAATCAAGAAAACAATCACATTTACAATAGCTACCAAAAAAAAGAAAACCTATAAATTTAACTGAAGTAGCAAAAGATCTCAACAATGAAAACTATAGAACACTGATAAGACAAACCAAAGAGGACACAAAAAAAATTGGAAAGATATCCCATGTTCATAGATTGGAAAAACTAATATTGTTAAAATGTCCATACTACCCAAAGCAATGTATAGATTCAATCAAAATCCCTAATAAAATACCAATGACATGGTTCATAGAAACAGAAAAAACAAGCCTAAAATTCATATACAATCATAAAACACCCCAAATATCCAGAACAATCCTAAGCAGAAATAATAAAGCTGGAAGCATTACATTACCTAACCTACTACAAAGCTATAGTTACCAAATAAGCATGGTACTAATATAAAAACACACATACAGACCAATAGAACAGAAAAGAGAATGCAGAAATAAGCCCACACATTTAAAGCCAACTCATTTTTGAAAAAGAAGCCAAAAACATACAATGGGAAAAGGACAGTCTCTTTGATAAACGGTGCTGGGAAAAACCGAATATACGTATGTAGAATGAATCTAGACTCCATCTCTCACAATAAAAAAAAATAAATAACAAAAAACAAAATAGATTAAAGACTTAAATCTAAGACCTGAAAAGATACTATACTATAAACTATACTACATACTACATACTATACTATACTATACTATATATATGAAAACATTGGAGAAATGCTACAGGACATTTGTCAGGGCAAAGATTTTTTAGGTTAAGACTTCAAAAGCTCAGGCAACAAAAGCAAAAACAGGTAAATGAGATTATATCAAGCTAAAAAGATCCAGTACAGCAAAGGAGATAACCAACAGAGTGAAGAACAACTTACAGAATGGGAGAAAGTATCTGCAACTTATCTGACAAGGATTAATAACCAGAATAAGGAGAAACAAAAAAGCAAATATCTGATTTTGAAATGCATAAATGATCTGATTAGACATTTCTCAAAAGAAGACATACAAATGGTTAATGGGTAAATGAAAAAATGTCCAACACCACTAATCTTCAGGGAAATGGAAATCAAAACCATAATAAGCCAGGCACAGTGGCTCACATCTGTAATCCCAGCATTCTGGGAGGCTGAAGCAGGCAGATCACGAGGTCAGGACTTCAAGACTAGCCTAGCCAGCATAGTAAAACCCTGTCTCTACTAAAAACACACACACATACACACAAAAATTAGCCGGGCATGGTGGCACGCACCTGTAGCTCCAGCTACTTGGGAGGCTGAGGCAGGAGCATCGCTTGAACCCAGGAGGCAGAGGTTGCAGTGAGCCAAGATTGCACCACTGCACTCCAGCCTGGGCAACAGAGCAAGACTCTGGGAAAAAAAAAAAAAAAAAAAAAAGAAAGAAAGAAAAGAAAAAAGAAATTTTCTTACCCCAGTTAAAATGGCTATTATCAAAAAAGACCACAAATAACAGATTTTGGCTACAGATGCAGAGAAAGGGACACTCTGGTACACTCTGAAAACAGCATGGTCATTTCTCAAAAAACATAATTAGAACCACAATATAATCCAGCAATCTCACTGCAAGGTATATACTCAAAAGAAAAGAAACCAGTATATCAGAGAGATCTCTACATGCCCATATGTATCACACCACTACTCAGGACTGCCAAGATATGGAATTAGCCTAAGTGTCTATCAACAGATGAATGGATAAAGAAAATATATTATATATACATAATTGAATATTATTCAGCCATAAAAAAGCATAAAGTCCTATCATTTGCAGCATCATGGATAAGCCTTATATCCTAAGATATAAGGATATCTTATGAGAAATAAGCCAGACAAAGAAAGACAAACATCACATGTTGTCATTCATATATGTAAGCTAAAAAAGCTGATCTCATGGAGTTGGAGAACAGAATGGTAGTTTATCAGAGGCTGAGAAGGGTAGAACGGAGGAGGTGATAAAGACAGGTTGGTTAAAAGGTACAAAAATACAGTTAGATATGTGTTCAATAGCACAGTAGGGTGACTATAGTTAACAATTTATTGTATACTTCAAAATAACTAGAAGAGAAAATCTGGAACGTTCTCAACACAAAGAAATGATAAATGCTTAAGAGAACAGATATCCCAATTACCTTGATTTTATAATTACATATAGTATGCATGTATCAAAGTATCACATGTACCATATAAATATGTATAATTATTACTTATCGTTTTTAAGAGTACTATTGAAAGCAGACTATATTCTTCCAGACATGCCTAACCTTATGGTTTTTCGTTTTACACAAAGTCATACTATGCCTCCTGATATGTAACCTGCTTTCACTCACTTAACATGTAGTTGATATACAGAATATATTTTGCCTACTTTATCTTGCATTAAATGGCTCTACCATAATGTGTTTATCCAATTTCTTACTGATAATCTTTTAGATTCCCTGTTGGTTTTTACTAATGTAGGGCTGCAATGAGCATCCTGTACAAATATCTTCTATTATTTGTACAAATATCTTCAATTATTTGTGAGTAAATCTTATGCTGGATCAAAGTATACGAATATATACTATTAAACTGTCTTTCAAATTAGTTGCACTACTGTATTCTCTCTTAGTTACTGTATAGGAGCTTCTGTTTCCACATATTTAATCTCTGACAATCAAATTTGTTAAAAATATCCTTACTGTCAATGTAATTTGCATTTTTAAGTGTGGTTAAGCATTTCTTCATAGGCTTCTTGGCCCACACGTATTTCTTTTTCTTCAAACTAAAATACTCACATTCTTGAATCAGTTTCCTATTGAATTTTGGCCTTCTCTTAGTATCTCTAAGAGGTTTCTTAGGTTGAAAGGACTGGAAATTAAGATTACTCCTTTTGGCCAGGCGCGGTGGCTCACGCCTGTAATCCCAGCACTTTGGGAGGCCGAGGCGGGCGGATCACGGGGTCAAAAGATCGAGACCATCCCGACCAACATGGTGAAACCCCCTCTCTACTAAAAATACAAAAATTAGCTCGGCGTGGTGGCGCACGCCTGTAGTCCCAGCTACTCAGGAGGCTGAGGCAGGAGAATTGCTTGAACTCGGGAGGCAGAGGTTGCAGTAAGCCGAGATCACATCACTGCACTCCAGCCTGGCGCCTGGCAACAGAACAATACTCTGTCTCAAAAAAAAAAAAAAAAGAGATTACTCCTTTTTCATATATGTGACAAATTTTCATCCTAGTTTATCATTTATCTTCACATTATCTCTTTCAAAATTCAGAAGTTCTACAATTAAAATTTGAAGTCAAAGTCCACAAAGAAATTCTATAAAGTCAGCATTCTTAACCTTTTAATAATTTTTGTGGTGTTTTTGGTGGTGGTCAGAAAAGCCTTTCCTACTAAAAATCAAAATTTTTATTTATTTATTTTTTTGAGACAGGGTCTTGCTCTGTCACCCAGGCTAGAGTGGGGTGGTATGATTTTGGCTCATACCTCAACCTCCAGGACTCAAGCTATCTTCCCACCTCAGCCTCCTGAGTAGCTGGGACCACAGGCGAGAGCCACCACACCCAGCTAATTTTTGTATTTTTTGTAGACATGGAGTTTTGCTATGTTGCCCAGGCTAGTCTTGAACTCCTGAGCTCAAGCAATCTACACACCCTGGTCTCCCAAACTGCCGAAATTACAGGCATGAGCCACCATGCCCAGCCCCAAAATTTTATTTTTTTGGTTTTTTTTTTTTTTTTTTAAACCTTTGACTCTCTGTTCCAGTTGAAATGTACTCTGAAGTTAGGAGTAGGGTGCATCCTTTTCTACTGAAATGTCCCATTAAATCAGGCAATTCCTCCTACTCTTTCACCTTGTTCTATTTATTTATTTATTTATTTTGAGAGAGAGTCTTATCCTGTCACCCGGGTTGGAGTACAGTGGTGTGATCTTGGCTCACTGCAATCTCCACCTCCTAATTTCAAGCGATTTCATACCTCTGACTCCCGAGTAGCTGGGATTACAGGTGTGCACCACCATGCCTGGCTAATTTTTGTATTTTTAGTAGAGACAGAGTTTCACCACGTTGCCCAGGCTGATCTCAAACTCCTGACCTCAGGTTATTTGCCCACCTCAGCCTCCAAAAGTGGTCAGATTATGGGCATGAGCCACCGCGCCCTGCCTTATCTTGGTTTTTTAAGAGTCACCTAACCTTCCTTATAAATCAATGCTTTTCTATTGAAATGTCCCATTAAATCAGGTAATTCCTCCTACTCTTTCGTCTTGCTTTTTTTAGTCACATATCCTTCCTTAAAATCTCTAAAAGTAACTCACTCTTATTTTAGAATAGAATTGTTCTTATAAAAATGACATGTGTTTTTAAAAATTAATAGAGAGAGCTGGGTGTGGTGGCTTACGTCTGTAATCCCAGCTACTCTGGAGGCTGAGGTGGGAGGACTGCTGGAGACCACCACCAGGAGTCTGAGACTAGCCTAGGCAACACGTAAGACTCAATCTCCAGAAAACTTTAAAGAAACGGTTTTAGGCTCAGGCACAGTGGCTCAGGCCTGTAATCCCAGCACTTTGGCAGGCCAAGGTAGACAGATCACCTGAGGTCAGGAGTTCAAGACCATCCTGGCCAACATGGTGGAACCCCATCTCTACAAAAATATAAAAATTAGCCAGGCATAATGGCAGGTGCCTGTAATCCCATCTACTTGGGAGGCTGAGGCGGGAGAATCACTTGAACACAGGGATGCAGAAGTTAGAGTGAGCCGAGATTGCACCACTGCACTCTAGCCTCGGTGACAGAGCGAGACTCTGTCTCAAACAACAACAACAAAAAAGGTGGTTTTAGCTGGGTGTAGTGGTGCTACTCAGTAGGCTGAGGCAGGACTATCCCTGGAGCCTAAGAGTTTGAGGACACGGTGAGCTATGATCGCACCACTGCACTCCACCCTGGGCAACAGAATGAGACCCTGTTTCTAAAACAACAAAAAAAGTAATACAGAAAAGTACAAAAAAGAAGAAAATCCCTATCACTCTGAAACAATGATTAAATATTAAACATTATTCCAAACATCTCACTAGACATACGCTCAACGTAAAAGATATTATATAAAAAAATTTTTTTAAAGAAAATGGGATACAAATTCTGTCAGTTTAAATTTACTACATCAGAAGAAATAGAAGTTATAAGGTCACAAAGTAACTGAAAAATGACCTGGCAAGAGTTAGATGAGTTACCAACTACTATTTAAAAAAAAAAAAAAAGGCAAAGACAAAACTGGATAGACGCTTTAAAAGACGAAGATTTGTATTTTAAGAGAGTAACAGGCAAGTTTTGTGGAAATTGAACAATCTTAAATACTTTTAGCAAAAATAACCCTCTTTTAGTCCTGCAAAAGCAAACATGAAGTGAAAGGGCATGTTATATACAATGTTGCTGGAAGAGATCATTATGTCCAAGAATTAGTACACAAGTATAATAACCAAATTCTATTTAAGACAAAATGGTTTTATGATTTTCAAATTTTTCAAGTTATAGTACAATAAACTTGCTTAAGTTTTAAGTTACTTGTTTTAATTTGAGTAAGTAGATTCTTTAAGTCTCTTTTTAGTCCCAAACATCATGCCCCAAGACTCTAAAGCAGCAAATGAAACGAGATCAAATAATCACTTAGCCAAGTTTTCCAAAGGAAGCATGAATGGATGGGTGAAAGGGGAACATACCTATCTTCTCTCACAACACCCTCAAAAAGTAGAAATTAAATCTCCAAACCTTCCAGGTTTTTAAAAAAATCATTATAGCTATTATCCATCAGTGTGTTTCAAAACTATTTACATTTTCAGACAAATGCCTGTCAGGATATTCTGTCATCTCTGTAAAATGGTACTTCCAATTGACCTTGCTCACTCAAGTTTGATACACAAAAGTTTTTGCTACTTTTTAAAAATCTAGGACTTGATGGACATATCCCAATGTTCCCCTTAGAGTCTACTCATGAATGGGAACAGATTTCAAACATTACTACAGCATTTTCCATGTGCCATGCACTAAACAACATTTTGTGATCATATTCTCTTCTCATCTACTTTCCAAACTAATAAGATCTGACATTCACAATATGAAAGTTCTTATTCTCCTATTCACTTGAAGTGCCTTTATCATGTTCATAATATACCTTTCAGGAGGTGTAGAACCCAGAGCTGCAAGTAGCATTCTAGGTATGAGTGCCTCATAATTTTATAAAAATTGAAGTGTTTCCAATGTCATTTTTGATTAAACTCAATGCACTACTGATCTTTCTGAATGAAATCTATATGGAAAAAAAATTCTAGTTTACAAAACTGTCAACTTATTCAACCTTAATAAATATTTACAGTTAAAAAAATTATTACTGATATATATACAATTGTATGTATTTATAGGGTACATGTGATATTTTGATACATGCATATAATGTGTAATGGTCAAATCAGGGTATTTAGAATATCCATTGCCTCAAACATTTATCATTTCTTTGTGTATTCTAAACCATTTTGAAATATACAATAAATTGTTTTTAACTGTAGTCACCCTATTGTGCTACTGAACAGTAGAATGTATTCCTTCTATCTAACCATATTTTTAAACTCATTAACCATCCTCTCTTCATCTTTTCCCTCTCCCACCCTTCCCAGCCTGGTAACTAACATTCTACTCTTTACCTACGTGAGATCAACATTTTTAGCTCCCATATGAAAACGTGATATTTATCTTTCCGTGCCTGGCTTAATTTCACATAATAACCTCCAGTTCTATCCATGTTGTTGCAAATGACAGGACTTCATTCTTTTTATAGCTGAACAGTAGTCCACTGTGTGTGTGTGTGTGTGTGTGTGTATGTACACACCACACTTTATCCATTCATCTGTTGATGGGTATTTAGATTGATTCCATATCTTGGCCATTGTGAACAGTGCTGCAATAAACATGGGGGTCCAGGTATCCCATTGATATTCTGAAAACCTTTCTTTTGGACAGATATCCACTAATAAGATTGCTGGTGGGCAATTCTATTTTTAGTTTTTTTGAGAAACCTCCATACTGTTTTCCGTAATGGCTGTAGTAATTTACATTCCCACCAATAATGTCAAATATTCACTTTCAATGGTTGCACTGATCCAGCCATTATTTAAACAATCGCCTATAAAAATAAGTAAACCAAGTATAAGGACTCTAGGCTTTATAATCAAAGGTAAGTATCTTAAATCAGACAACGGAAAACACTAGTCAGCAATTAATTCTTATTAAGCAAGTTGAATTCTCTTTAACATGTTTTTTACATAAGCAAGTTTTCTAACCTAGAACTAAGACAATAAATGTGAAATACAAACTGTATAATTGCCTTAGTCCATTTTGTGCTGCTACAACTGGATACCTGAGACTGGGTAATTTATGATAAACAAAAAATCATTTCTCACAATTCTGGAGGCTGGAAGTCCAAGATCCAGGCATCTGGTCTGGTAAGGGTCTTCTTGTTGCATCTCAACAGGGCAGAAAGCAGAAAGGCAAGCTAAAATGCTAAACTCTTTGTGGAGGCTCTTTTGTTGAGACGGAGTCTCGCTCTGTCGCCCAGGCTGGAGTCTGGTGGCGCAATCTTAGCTCACTGCAACCTCCGCCTCCTGGGTTCAAGCAATTCTCCTGCCTCAGCCTCCTGGTAGCTGGGATTACATACACATGCCACCATGCAGAGTTAATTTCTGTATTTTAGACATGAGACAGGGTTTCATCATGTTGACCAGGCTGGTCCTGAACTTCTGACCTCAAGCAATTCATCCACGTCGGCCTCCCAAAGTGTTGGAATTACATGCGTGAGCCAACCTGTGGAGGCGCTTTTATAAGGGCCTTAATCCCATGAAGGATGGAGGAGTCCTCATGGCCTACTCACCTCCTAAAGGCCCCACCTCTATTATCACATTGGCAACACCTGAGTTTTGGAGGGGACACATTCAAACCATAGCAATAACCAACTGAAGACATTTTAGAAAACCATTTGAAATAGACCTCAGAAATGAACTACTATAAAAGCAAGTGATGTATCAACTGAGAGTATAGAAATGAAAATTATCCTAGAAAAAGTGATGAAAAAAATAAAAGCATTTAGAAAATAAGGATATACACAATAAATATTATACTTTTTAATCAAAGAGAAGCATACAAGTTCTAAAATTAATAAAGAGAACTGTGAGTTGCATGTTAAGAGGCCTGAAATTCAAAGGTAGAATTGCCCAAACTAGCTAAATAAAGTGGGTCATGTCATTTTATTCTTGATCTGTTTCCTGATCTTTAAAATGAAGGCAAGGGATCAGATGTGCTCTGATTCTTCCTGCTTTAAAATTCTGTACTTCTATGTTACTTAAAACTGAGAAACCATCTAACTTTATTAAACTGCTATCTGGTTGGTGCCCACCACCACTTTTTCCTGATTTATTATTCACCAAACAGAAACATTCCATTTTCCAGGCACTGTACTACCTTATACTAGCTAGAAAGGACAGATTCAAATTCAGACAGACAACCACTTTCAAATGACTAATGCTTCTTGGGCAGAATCCTCATTACAAAATGCTTCGTATCTCTGCTATACCACATCCAAGTGGGCGACAGTATAACACAACAAAAAAAGAGTATTACTAAGATAGTTATGAATATTCAAAGAAATAGCTTTAACTACAGAAATGTAGAAACCAATGCTGATGTTCAGGTTTATGCTTCAGTCTCTAGTGAGTTTGAATGCCATCCTTCAAGCCAATAAACAGAGAATCCTTGAGATAAATGGGTACAACCTAGCAGCCCAGACCACAAAACTATTCTAGGAAAGAACATCAGAGCAAAACCATCTTTTCAAAGTACCATTTCCATTTTAATTACACACAGTTGAAGCCTTGTAGAGGTCTATCATGCAAAGAATTTTTTAATTCTCAAACAATTCATAACATTTTAAAACAGGTGCAACAGAGAATCTGAGCCTTGCTTTTCAAAAATATTTAACCCCATTCTCTTTATTCCATTATAAATTATACTTCCACAAAAAATCCATTTGTATAAAATATTTTAGTAAAATGAAAAAACATACCAGCACTAATAAATTGATCACTGAAAAACAGCTTCAGAACAAATTTTTTATCTTACCTCTACACTAGGGCTAAGGCTGCTTGGCAGTGTTTCTGAAGTCACAGTAGAGCTTGGGAGGCTGGAAATTTCCCAAGTATTCACAGGCTGAATTGGTTCAGACTGCTTTGAACGATCTACACATTTTGGATTATCCAGTAAGGTCACTTCATAAAATTCTTGAATATCTAGAAGAAGGAAAATTAAAATAATTACATATATTTTGTAACTAAATTATGCAATGCTATAACAACATAACTCAAAAGCACAATTTTTATTCTAGATTAGTAAATTAAGTCCCATTGTATAATGTACTTAAACAGTGAATATTTTCTTATTTCATTATATTACAATCATATCAGAATCTGCAGGGCACTGTGTAAAATTCACAGGCTTTTTACACTTCAAAGTCACCGCTTGGTTCAAATCCCAACTCCATCACCAACTAGCTACAACTTCAGACAAACTACTTAACCTCGGGTAACCTGCCTCTTACCACTGTGAATTGTTGCAAGGATTGAGTATAATATATACAAAATGCCTAGCATTATAGAACAGAATAGGCTCCTAACAGATGGTAGCTAATATCATTATTGTGAATTCTACAGATATGAGTTATTACTGATATTTTAAATGGTCACCACCAACATCTAAGCTGGGAATGTAAATCCCTCAAGTGGTTTTAATTGCCCTTCTGGCCAGAGCCAAAGCCAAAAAAAAGTTAAAAATCAAAGAACTAGAAAAGCTTTCAGATATCCTCTAGTCTGAATATTTTGTAACAGTAAATTAAATATTTTATACTATTTTAGAAACAATCAGTTAAAGTCATGATGAAACTCTAAAATAAATGACAAATGTATTTATAATAGCACAGGATAATTTAAAAGATCAAATGACTTTGCAACCAGCTACAATTATAAGAACTTGGTACACTGACCCTGATTATTCACACTACACTGACGCTCTAAGTAGCAGTTATACAATGCTTAGATTCACTACTCTTAGTTCCTTATTCACTAACCTGTATAATTTTGGACTTTTTTAAAGGGAAGGTAACAATAAAAGTGGGCATTATCCTGTATAGAACAATTCATAATAAATGTAAACATTTAGACAGAATAACTTATACTTACTCCTTCTCATTACTTTGAAAGCATTAGCATTCCTTTTAAAAAATGAACCTCACAAAATAGAGACAAACTTAACTCCCTTTTCAGTTTTTTTTTTTTGAGACAGAGTCTTGCTCTTGTTGCTTAGGCTGAAGTGTAACAGTCTGATCGTCTTACTACAACCTTCACCTCCCAGATTCATGCAATTCTCCTGCCTCAGCCTCCAAGTAGCTGAGACTTCAGGCGTGTGCCACCATGCCCAGTTAATTTTCGTATTTTTAGTAGAGATGGGGTTTCACTGTGGCCAAAACATGGCCAGGCTGGTCTTGAACTCCTGACCTCCAGTTATCTGCCTGCCTTAGCCTCCCAAAGTGCTGGGATTACATGTGTGAGCCACTGTGTCCAGCCCCCTTTCAGTTTTAATAACCAGTGGAATTGTAGAACTTTCCAAGTAAAGGGCTGGCAAAAACTAATGCTTTGTACAGTGAGGATAATATTAACCTACCTCACAGTGTATTAAGAGTATTACTAGAGGCCAAGCATGGCAGCTCATACCCGTAATCCTAATACTTTGGGGGGACCAGGTGGGCAGATCACCTGAGATCAGGAGTTCAAGACCAGCCTGTCCAACACAGTGAAAAACTGTCACTACTAAAAAATACAAAAAATAGCTGGGCGTGGTGGTGTGCACCTGTAATCCCAGCTACTCAGGAAGCTGAGGCAGGACAACTGCTTGAACCCGGGAGTGGGAGGCTGCAGTGAGCCAAGACTGCACCACTCCACTGCACTCCAGTCTGGGCAACAGAGCGAGACTTTGTCTCAAAAAAAAAAAAAAAAAGATATTACTGGAGAAAATTATCTGTGGAAGCATTTTATAAACCATGAACCACTATATAAAACTGCTGACATAACCATATGAAAGAAATAAAAAACTCAAGATCAGGGCATTACCTACAAAGTATTCTTACCAAAAACTGTTTAACTCCAACCTTAATCAAGCCTTTAGAACCAAATTCTAGTTCACAGGAAAGATAGGACGTAGAGGAACATGATAAATGACACCAAAAGCAAGCTATGAAAACAAATCCAGAAGGAGACATTCTATAGGACAACTGGCCTGGTCTTTTAAGGAACCCAATATCATAAAAAGAAAGTATTTGAAAGTGAGAACTGTTCTGCATAAAAGAAGTGAAAAACAGCAACCAACTGCAATGTCTGAGCCTTGAAAGCTCTGTCTAGAGGAAGTTATGGGCAAGAGGTATAAAAGACATTCTGAGAACAACTAGGGAAATTTAAATACGAACTACCTTCCACAAAACAATAGGAAATATTTATAATTCTTTTGTAGAAGATATACATGTGGCCATGTGTATTTATCTAGCAGGACACACATAAGAGATATGTATTTACAGATATATCTATATATATAGATGGAGGTAACTCTTACAAAGAAAAAATGCCCATTATAGTATTATGACCCAAGAGTTCATATTGATACTAGTTATCGGTATCTCAAGTAGCCCATTTTATATTATTCTAATTCAAGTTTCAAACTCTAAATGTCCATAACCCTTTATTTATGTTGGGATGGGGTCTCACTGTGTCACGCAGGTTAGAGTGCAGTGGCATGATCATGATTCACTGCAGCCTCTACCTCCTTGGTTCAAACAATCCTCTCACCTCAGCCTCCCAAGTAGCTGGAACCACAGGCACATGGCACTCCACCTAATTCTTTTATTTTTTTGTAGAGACAGAGTCTTCCCTATGTTGCTCAAGTTGGTCTTGTACTTCTGAGCTCAAGCTATCTTCCTGTCTCGGCCTCCCAATGCTGTAATGCTGGGATTACAGGCATGAGCCATCGCATCAGTCCCTTTATTTTAGGATTAACTAACAGAACACTGCTGTATTATCCTTCAATAACATCTCTAATCTAGACCAGTGCTGGCCAAAAACACTCTACAACGATAAAAACGTTCTATACCTGTACTGTCCAATATGGTAGCTACTAGCTACATATGGTCATTGAGCACTTGAAATGTGACTAATGCAAGTAAGGAAGTGAATTTATAATAGTATTTATTTTAGGTTTAATATATTTAAATAGCCACACATGGCTATTGGTTGCTGTACAGAACAAAAGCAATCTAGACTAATAATTCAAATATAAGAACATTTCACTTAACCAGTATGATCAAGGAATAGTGTTCCACTCGTGAATTTTTTAAAAGTTCAGTCATCTCTTGCTTCTGTCAACTGAAATGCCTTGACTGGGTCCTACATTCATCTATTAAATAGCCCTTTCTAATTTGCTATATCTAAGCTTCTACAGACTAGAAAACCAAATACATACCTTATTTTCACTATATCATGGCTAAGACAAAATAAACTGGGTAAACACACAGTAGGATGGCTATTATTTAAAAAACAGAAAACAATAAACATTGATAAGGATGCGGAGAAATTGGAATCTTTGTGCACTGTTGATAAGAATGTAAAATCATAGTCACTGTTGAAAATAGTATGGTAGTTCTTCAAAATATTAAATTTATTTAATATTTAAATATGGTAGTGCCTCAAAATATGACCATTTGATCCATCAATTCTACTTTTGGGTATATATACTGAAAAAAATTGAAAGCAGGGACTCAAACAGATTATTTATGCACCAATGGTCATAGCAGCATTATGCACAATAACCAAAAGGTGAACACAAATAAAAAATCCATCAACAGATGAATGGATAACAAACGTGGCACATATATACACAACATAACATTGTTTAGCCTTAAAAAAAGAAATTTCTACATACTACAACATGGGTGACTAAACCATGAAGACATTATGCTAAGTGAAATAAACCAGACACGAGGAAAAATATGGTATAATTCCACTTGTATGAGGTACCTCGAACAGTCAAATTTACAGAAACAAAGCAGAACAGTAGTCATCAGGGACTGGCAGAAGAAGGAAATGAGAAATTATTGCTTGATGGGTACAGTTTACATTTGGGATGACGACAAAGTTCTGGAGGATGAACAACAGGACCGACGGGTGCACAACAATGTGAACGCACTTAATGCCACTGAACTGCACACTTGACAACAATTAGAATGGTAAACTTTATCAGAATAAAACAAATAAGCTCAGAGTGAGTCTAGGGGAGATCTTAAATGAATCAAGCCCATGACATTTAAGACATGAATTTTGTAATTATCTACCTAGAGGCTTTTGTTTCTTACTGAGGTCAAGGTATGTGATATCATCAGATAATTCCAGACCTAAAAAAGAGATTAACTACCATAGCTGGCTAACAAAAACCTACGCATAAGTACTAAAATATTTCTGGTAATAAATGTGCAGTTGTGGTGAAGTCTTTGATATGACAGTATGTCACAGTTTTTATCACTTTACTGAAAAAATATACACTCTATACATCATCTTTAATCTTGACTCATATTTCACCCTGACATGCTGAATATTCCATAGATTATACATTTTATTCCATTTGTCCACCATATTTCTTCATCTTTGGGGTGCTCTAGACTACAATGGTGAACAACACAATAACACTTCTTCAGAAACTATTTCCCCATTACAGTTCTGTAGCTTCCCCATTACAATTCCTTAGTTCTATCAGCTAAGGTTTTTCAAATGAGCATCTAATCAAAAAGGGCACAGTCTGGAAAAAAATGCTTATAGAGACTGAGTTTTTCCTGTGAGTCCAAAGTACCTGTATTTTACATTTCCCATGATATCAGCAATTCTTGGATTTTATAGGTAATCTACATTTTATATGTCAAAAGATAATTAAATCACTGCACATTACTATAAAGATTTAGCAAAAAAAAAGAAAAAGTTAGATTATCATTGTGACAAGGCGTTTTTTTGTTGTTTGTTTTTTTTTTTTGAGATGGAGTCTCACTCTGTTGCCAAGCTGGAGTGCAGTGGCACAATCTCAGCTCACTGCAACCTCCGCCTCCCAGGTTCAAGTGATTCTCCTGCCTCAGCCTCTGGAGTAGCTGGGACTATAGGCACGCACCACCATGCCCAGCTAATTTTTGTACTTTTAGTAGAGACAGGGTTTCACCATGTTGGCCAGGATGGTCTCGATCTCTTGACCTCGTGATCCGCCCACCTCGGCTTCCCCAAGTGCTGGATTACAGGCATGAGCCACCCGCCCAGCCGACAAGGTACTTCTACAAAACGACATTCTAGGATTCAAAATACTTATGCTTTCACCTGAGATCTTTCTAAACTGCAGAGCATAACACCGATTCCTATAAGGTACCTAGCCTAAAGCAAAATAGAAGTTACTACCCAAATAGAAGTCAAATGGAAAAGAAAAATAAACATGGTTAACCCTGGAATTGTAGCAACTCTCATAAGTTCTGAAAATCTATTTAACATGCCAAAACTGAAAATCCATTATTCTCAAAAATGCAACTTCATGAAAACCTTCATGAATTAATGAGTTTACTCTGAACACATAAGTATTCAACCAATCATTAATAATAGAGTGAATAAGTTTTGGAAGAAACAAAAGAAATAAATGGTAAGATAGGATATAACAATAATGTCTTTGGGAGATGAAGAAAATTGAGAAAAGAGATTGTATAACACCTAAGGTTTGGCCGGGCGCTGTGGCTCACGCCTGTAATCCCAGCACTTTGGGAGGCCGAGGTGGGTGGATCACCTGAGGTTGGGAGTTCGAGACCAGTCTGAGCAACATGGAGAAACCCCATCTCTAAAAACAAACACCTAAGGTTTTCTATTTAAAAACATAAAAAAGTAGATTTTTAGAAAAATTTGAAGGCTATAGTTTAAGGTGCTACAAAAGCTCAAGCACATATTTATTTTAAAATTCTCTTTCATGGGCACAAAAATTAACCACCTCTATGACAGACAATGAAAATTTATTTCTCTATTTTGGTTTATATCAGTCATTTGGTTTACATAAGTCATTTCACATGTGTTTCAATATCCAATGTCAATAATAAAGGCTACTCATAACTATACATATATACACACATATGCACTATACATACACACGGACACATACTTCACATTATGTAAAACAAAATCCAACTATAGCAAAACAATGCTTCAAAAGTCACATCCCTCAATACTATTTTATCAGGAACTGCCAAATTTACTACCCAGTATAAAATGATAGTTTTTCAATAAACCTATGCAAAAATTTAACTTGAGTACAACTCTAAACTTAAACCTTTACTATGAAAACGTAAAGAAAATGGGAGCACAGAGGAGTAGTCAAGAGACTGCCAATAGATAAAAGTGATTCCATATTCACCTGAAGATCCAGAAAGCTTACCAGATAAATATCAGACACAAAGTTGAAATCACATATCACATTTTTATTTACTACCCTGTAAAAAACTATTTTCTTTGAAAATAACGATGCACTACAACAAGCAAAAAAAGAAAAAAATGCAGAAATACTAAAATACGTATTAGCAAAAAATTACATTTTGGTTGATTCACAACTGAAAACGTTAATTTTGTTGAAACCTACTAGATCAGTCTTATCACAGTCTATTCCTCATTTATCATTTATAATCAGCAAGTGCTTTCCCTGTTTTGGCCTAAACTGGGTCTTCATAAGTCCAATTCCTGAACAAAGATCTTATTAAGGCCACAAAAAGCTCTAACATGTACGCTAAGAAACTCTCAAAACCTAAAACTTGAAGAAAAGCAGTTAGTCCAACAGAACAGACCACAGTCATTCTTATCTATTAAAAAAAACTGGAAATCTCCAAGATCACACATTTCAGAAGCCTTCAAACATCCAATTTTCTTTTACATAAAAACTTTTCATTACCTTTGTTATTTTCTTGCTAGAATTCAAAGTTTGCAAACAATGGGAGTAATGGGAAAGTGTAGAATCCCAGAAATACTCTCAAGGGAGTGGGGCAGGGGGGGAGGTGAGGAATGGAGAAAGGGAATTTTCTAACAGGCAAAAAAATTTTCTAGCTTTTGGTGACAACTTATATAATCTTAAACCGAGAAACCCACAAACCATGAAACATTTCTCAAACTAAAGAAATAAAGCAATACTAACTTAGGGTCAGAGTAGAAAATCTAAATATAGGCCCAACAGTATGTAATAATTTAACGTAATACTGGTAACATTTCTAATCTATGAGAAAATGGTAATTTTAGTTGAGGGGGAAAAGAGAATGAAAAGACAAAAAACAGGGAGAAAATACTGGCAAAACACATACCCAATAAAGGACTAATATCCAACGTATACAAAAATTCTTTATGACCCAATAAGAAACAATCCAATTTAAAAAAAATAGGCGAAAGATACAAACACTTCACCAAAGACAGAGATGGCAAATGAGCATATATCAGTATCATCTGGGAACTCCAAATTAAAACAAAATACTAATACACACCTATTAAATGGCTAAAATCCAAAGCACCAACAGTACCAAATGCTGATAAGGGCATAGGGCAATACATTGCTGACAAGAATGTAAAATGGTACAACCACTTTGAAAGGCAGCTTTGGCATTTCTTAAAAACTATACATACTCATACTACATGCTCCAGCAATTTTGCTCCTTGGTATTTACCCAAACAAGCTGAAAACTTATGTCAACCCAAGACCCTGCAAGCAAATGCTTATAACAGCATTATACATAATTAAACTTTGAAGCAACCAAGATGTTCTTCAACAGGTGAGTAGATTAACAAAATGTAATATGTCCACACAGTGAAATATTATTCAGTCATAAAAAGATATGAGCTAACAAGCATGAAAAGGCATGGAGGAACCATAAATACATTGCTAAGTGAAAAAAGCCAATCTAAAAAGGTAACATACTTATCATTCCAACTATGACATTCTAGAAAAGGCAGAACTATGGAGACAGTAAAAAGATCAGGGGCTTCTAGGAGTTTGTGTCGGGGGTGTAAAGTGGGGCATGGGGGATAAGAAAAGCACATAGACCTTTAGGCAGTGAAAAACAACAGTGGTCTCCAACTTTTTTGGCACCAGAGACCAGTTTCACAGAAGACAATTTTTCCATGGAAAAGGGGGTGGGGGAGCTTTTGGGGTGAAACTGTTCCACCTCAGCTCATCAGGCATTAGATTATCTCATAAGGAGCCCACAACCTAGATCCCTCACATGCGCAGTTCACAACAGGGTTCATGCTCCTGTGAGAATGTCATCTCGCTACTAATCTGACAGGATGCAAAGCTCAGGTGGCAATGGTCACTTGCTCACCACTAAGGTATCAGTCTGTGGCACTCTAGTTGGGAACCCCTGTACATTTGTTGTTTTGACACGTGTATCCACAATACTACAATAGTGGGTACATGTGTCAAAACAACAAATGTGCATATCAGATATGTCAATGTACAATGCACAGTGACTACTAATGTAAACTACAGACTTTAGCTAATGACAAATATTAATATTGGCTTATCAAGTGTAACAAATATACCACACTAATGCAAGGTTTTTTTTGTGGTTTTTGAGACAGGGTCACCCAGACTGGAGTGTAGTGGTATGATCATGGCTCACTGCAGCTGTGATCTCCTGGGCTCAAGCAATTCTCCCACCTTGGCCTCCTAAAGTTCTGGGATTATACGCATGAGCCACCTGAGCCTAGCCTTTTTTTTTTTTTTTTCAAAGAGACAGGATCTCACTCTGTCACCCCAGCTGGAATACAGTAGTGCCTTGACCTCCTGGGCTCAACAAATCCTCCTACCTCAGGTTCCCAAGTAGCTGGGACTACAGGTGCATGCCACCATGTCTGGTTAATTCTTTTTTAAGACAGGGTATTACTATGTTGCCCAGGCTGGTCTCAAACTCCTGGGTTCAAGGATCCTCCCTCCCTGGCCTCCCAAAGTGTTGGGATTACATGCATGAGCCACCACACATGGCCTGTAAGACGAAAAAGGGGAAGAGGGGTTCAGAACATGGAAACTGTACTTTCCGCTCAATTCTTTTGTAAATTCAAAACTGCTGAAAAAAAACTATCAATTTTTTTAACTGTATAAGGGATAAATACCAAATTTCTATTAAAAGGCAATCTCATACTTTATATCAAGATAATTTCCAAATGTATTTAAAATTAAAATGTTTAAAAAAGGTCTTGAAAGAATCTGAATACAGGTCAGTATTTTTATACTCTTGGGGACAGATTATAATAATCTTGGGGTTTAGAGTATTGGGGATGTTTCCAAACATGTAATCAAAGGCAGAAAACACAATACTGATAAAGAAAAATATTGGTAAATCTAACCATACATAAACATATGTTTTCTTAAAAATCCAAGTTTAAAAGCAAATAATAAACAAGGTAAGTTATTTGCAATTTACATGGCAGAGTTGATATGCCTAATGTAAATTGTATTCCTCTAAGAAAAAGGAAAAAGGAGAAAGGGGCACAAATTAAACAGATAATTTACAAAAGAAATAAAATAATAAAAGAATTACTAGTATCTTTGGTTATTTCTTTAATCAATAAAATGCACAATAAAACATAAATATAACTAAATGTATATTCCAAATATCAGAGTAGAAAATACTAAAAACATGGCTAATACTCTGTATTGTTTAAGGTACGGTGAATTAGTCATTCTTCCACATATTTCCTAAAAAATAAATACAACATTCCTAAGAGTATTTAACAAATTACATCAAGAGACTTAAAATGCACACTCCCTTTGACCAAACAACTCATTTCTAGGAGTTTGTCCTAAGGATATAGTACAGAATTGAAACAAAAATGCATATGCAAATATGATATTTATAATTCACAAAAATTACAAACCTAAATGTTCCCAGGAAACCATTTTTAAAAACTATAATCTATATAAACAGTCATTTAAAATGGTACAAATCTGGCTGGGCGCGGTGGCTCACACCTGTAATCCCAGCAATTTGGGAGGCAGAGGGTAGGCGGTTCACCTGATGAAACAAGCCTGACCAACATGGAGAAACCTCGTCTCTATTAAAAATACAAAATTAGCCAGGCTTGGTGATGCATGCTTATAATCCCAGCTACTCAGGAGGCTGAGGCAGGAGAATTGCTTGAACCCAGGAGGTGGAGGCTGCAGTGAGCCAAGATTGCACCATCGCACTCCAGCCTGGGCAAAAAGAGCAAAACTCTGTCTCAAAAAATAAATAAAAATAAATAAAATGGTACAAATCTATTGACATATAAAGACATCTGTTGATAAACTTTGGAGGATAAAAACAGAGAAATCATACTATTCACACCAACACAAACACAACTCAGTCTACTTCCCTTCCCCACCCCCAAAAAAGGTCGACTCTGTCTATTCAATAAGTGACTATCACAAATAAAAAAAATGAGAAGATTCTTACTTTAGGTAGTCTAAATTTTCATATGTCTCTCAAAATGTGAGCATCTTGCTATATCTCACTGTGCTGGGTATGATTCTATAATTAGGTGTTTTTAGTAGAAGAAGTCAAACAAGCCAATGACTTTGTCTAGGGCTCAAGTGAAGAAATCATTCCTTTCCACTAGAGGAAAAAAACAATTGTGCTGTAATTAACAAGAGATAGTATTAAATTCCTGAGGGATTTTCAGGGATAATTCTAACTAGATGAGATTTTTCACTTTACATGCTGATTTTAAATATCAATTCTCACAAAAGAAAAGAATTATTTTATTTAGGTACGAAGTTTGTTTTGCAAAATAAAGATGTGTATATATGTGTACATGCACACACACACACACACACACACACACAGAGAATAACATTCTATGATATTCACCACATGGATGAAGTGGGAGGTTACCTCTGGTGCGAGGATTTTCTTGTTTACAATATTTAACATATAATAATCTGATCTCAAATGTTTTACATAGAACATGCATCATTTATTTTCATAAATTTATTTTGGAGAGTTACAGAAAAGGTAACTAGAAAGCTGAAGAACATTAAAATATAACCTAGCTAGGTGCGGTGGCTCACGCCTGTAATTCAAGCACTTTGAGAAGCCAAGACGGGTGGATCACCTGAGGTCAGGAGTTCAAGACCAGCCTGGCTAACATGGTAAAACCCCATTTCTACTAAAAATACAAAAAAATTAGCCAGGCATGGTGGCGCATGCCTGTAATCCCAGCTACTTGGGAAACTGAGACAGGATAATCCCTTGCACCTGGGAGGCAGAGACTGCAGTGAGCTGAGATCATGCCATTGCAACTCTAGCTTGGGCAACAAGAGCGAAACTCTGTCTCATTATTTAAAAAAAAAAAAAAAAGAAAAGAAAAGAAACAAAAGAAAAAAAAAAGAAATATAACCCTAGCATTTAAGAAGGAAAAAATCATATCAGTTCATTGACTAAAAGCAAGTATGATTATTCAGACAATACTCAATTGAGTAATCAAAATTAATATCATCTTGTTTCTCCCTCAGAATAAAAAAAATAAGGAGAAAACAAATAAAAAAATTAATATCATCAATGAAGGGCAGATGACATACTAGGATATACTACAATGGTCAAATCTACCCAAGCACAAATACACTTTCTTCCAAACCAATGTTCATTTAAAAAGTCATTTTTGATCCCCAGGAAAAAAAAGTATCCTATAAAATTTAAAAGTTTATATTATAATTTGTTTCACATACTAAAAAAAGGAAAGATGTCTAGCTAGTAGGCAAAAATAAATTATTTCAACACTTTAGATACTATTTGACTAACAATCATACAGTACTCACAAGTATATTCCTTAAAACAAGGTGTGTACTAAAAGGAACCAGAGCTTCTCAGAGAAATGGCTGATTCCAGGGCTGGGACAGGAAAGGTCCAAGATAAACCTGGAACATCTTGTTAATGCCAAAAATTAAGAAAGCACTCCAAAAAGTGATGAGGGCATGTCATAAGGACTTAAGAACAAGCTTAAAAGGTCCCCCATGGGATCACTCAGAGCACGAATATCTTTAAGGATGGTAATATATGATAAGCCATTGGAAAAAAAACAGGTATCTGCAAGTTTATGAAAGACACAGAAAAAAAAAGGAGAGCTCTTGATTAGAGTAAAATGCAAAGTGTTAACTGGGAAACCTAGAGAAGTGTTACTGTTAGAAATCTTATTTTTCAACAACCATAATATAAACTGGTTCAAGTAAGAATGAACAATGGATGCTAAATATAGGTGGAAATTTTGCTAAGGAGTAGGATACGTATATGGTGTTAATGTGGCTCTGCATATTGCCTATAAGCTGCAAGGGGTAAAAAACAGTGACTATAGGATAGCGAATTCAGACAACATCCAACTGAGTAATCAAAATCAATATCATCAATGAAGGGCAGATGACACTGTCTATCTCCGGATGTGTAGAATCCTAAGCCAGGAATACATAACCTGAATCTAATCACAAACATCAGACAAACCTAAAATGAGAAAATTATATTAAAAAAAATAAGAGTGGAAGGAACTGTGTTCTTCAAAAATGTCAGTTTCAGGTGCTGTGGCTCATGCCTATAATCCCAGCACTTTGGGAGGCCAAGGCAGGCTGATTGCTTTGAGCTCATGAGTTCGAGACCAGTCTAAGCAACACCTGTCTCTACAAAAAATTAGCCAGACATGGTGGCTCACACCTTTAGTCCCTGCTACTCAGGAGGCTGAAGCAGGAGGATCGCTTCAGCCTGGGAAGCAGAGGCTGCAGTGAGCTGCCACTGCACTCCCACCCTGGGTGGCAGAGAGAGACCCTGTCTCCCCAAAAAAAAAAAGGTCAGTTTCATAAAAGACAAAGAAAGGCTGTGGAAATATGCCCTAAGGAGAATAAAGAGACATGACAATTAACAGTAATATCTGGTCCAAGTTTGGATTTTGTATGGAGGAAAAATATGACCCTACAGAGAGGAAATGGCTTAGAAGAAATATTTTTCATTTCTTCTGATTCCAAGGTTCTAAAGAGAATTCAACCAGATTCAACATAATCAAAACACTGTTTCAGAGCAGTAGCAAGCAAACTATTAGCAAATAACTCAATCTAATTAAATCAAAACCACCAAGTGAAAAGTTAATAAAATTATCCTTCAATTTCATAAAGTTTTAGCCAAAAATGTGATCCATATCCTGTTTTCCTTACTCAAATCTAGCCTTCAAAGTTATACACACACACATACACACACATATGCACAGTTAGGAACACACTAAAATGTAACATCAGTGAGACCAAAATAATGCAAAAGAAATCTAAGACATTTTAAATTTTATCACTATAACTGGAAGATCTCAAACCCTGATTACTAAATACACTTTTTCTAAAATGTGTGAATTCCATCATCATAAACATCATTTTACCATTATATTTTCCTTCAAAGTGACAATCATTTAAAAACTACTAACCCTAAGGATCACCATCTGTCTTAAACACGCCTGTCATTTAGTACTCTTTATCAGATTGAAATATTCAGTTCTGGAAAAAAATGTTAAAAAACATCCTAATGGTTGAAAGTGAGAAGCATCTATGGATTCAGATTAGTTGAGTTCAATTTCTGGCTCCACAATTTAGTATCTGAGGGTCCAAGGGCAAGATTTGGTCATTTCTTCGTGCTTCAGTTTTCTAATCTATAAAATGGTACAAATACCTCATACAGGTAAATGTATGCCTCAAAGGATTACAATGACTAAATGATATACTTGTATTAGCACACAGAAAGTGCTGAATAAACGTGTTACTATGTTTTACATACACTTGAAGAGGAGTCATATGCTCACACTTACTAGGATGGCTATGATCAAAAAAAGAAAAAGTAAGTATTGGCAAGGACGTGAAGAAACTGGAAATCCTGTGTACTGTTGATGAGAATGTAAAATGGTGTAATCACTATGGAAAACATTATGGTGGATCCTCGAAAAATTAAAACTGTAACTGCCATATGATCCCACAATCCTACTTCTGGGTAGATATCCATAAGAACTGAAAGCAGGGTCTTGAGGAAATATTTGCACACTAATGTTCATAACAGCATTATTCACAAAAGCCAAGAGGAGGAAGCAACCCAAATATCCATCAATGGATGGCTAGATAAAACGTGGTACATACATACAATGGAATTATTCACCCTCAAAAAGGAAGGAAATCCTGTCAACAGCTACAACATGAATGAACCTTTCCGACCTTACACTAAGTGAAGTAGCTAACATCATCAAATTCACTGAAACAGGTGGTCACCGGGGGCTGGGAAGTGAGAGCAAAGGGGAGCAATTGTTTAATCAGTATAGGATTTCAGTTTTACAAGACGAAAATGTTCTGAAGATCTGTTTCACAACAATATGAACACATTTCACACTCCTGAACTGTACATTTAAAGATGGTTAAGATAGCAAAGGAGTCATACTTTTGAAACCTAGTATCTACAAATAAAAATAGGGTAATATCCTTTTATAAGGGCTAGTGAAACTATTAGAGCAGCAACAAATGAACAGGTAACTAAAAAATAAATGGACAGCATTATTACATTATCCATTTTCATTTTGAAATATCCACAGAAATAAAATACTGCATTAAAATAAGCTTATTTATTGCAGACAAAATATACAATTCACATAATTCAACTTACTCAAGTCTCTAAAGCCAGCCTAATCTTGGGCCCAGATTCTTCTCATGCACAAGGAAAGCAGATGAGTCCTCTGATCCCATATGAAATAACTACAGGGGTTTAGACTGTTGTGAAGTCTCTGGGCTCTACCAGTGTCACCTCAGATCCCAGACACCCTAGAATCATGAACTGAAACCACTATGGACCTGAACACCTGGGCTCTGATTATCATCAAACCATATCTTGTCTACTCACAAAATTTTCAAACTTAAATACAAAAAATAGGAATACAAAAGCAAGTTTTCAAATTGTTCTCATCTAAATCATGGAGTGAAATTAAGCAGGCTTTATCTTCCTTTATACAAAAATAATCATCAGATATGTTTTGGGAGTAAATTTTAAACAAACGCGCAGTTCATGGACTTTCATTAAGATATAACTTTAAATATTCAGCTCTAAAGAAACAATATATCAGCAGAAACTCCAAAGTTAACAAAACTTCTCTGTTTTCAATAATTTTTAAATCTTTAACCCATCCTTCAAAGATACTACCAAGTATCTATCAGCACTAGACCAATGATTTCTATATTTAATTAAATTGTATCAATTATAAAATGCACCATTTAATGTGTCACTAAGAATGCAAAAACACTGTCAATTAAAATGACATAGATATCAAAATATTTTAAAATTGCTATTTTAGAACAAATATAATAACAGTATGTATATGCTTGTCCCTCTGAATAATCCAAAAGTTTAGGGAACCTAATCTATATATCAAATACAGGGGGGAACACCAAAACCCCTAAAGACTCACTCAAACTTTAAATGCATGAAAAATAAATATAAACTACCAGTTCAAAGAATCAATCAATAAATAATCAATGCAGACTGCAAATCCAAAGACACTCAGCACCCTGAATAACTATATAACTCACTGTAGCCTCAGCAAATGATTTCCAAACTAAGAAAGTCAAAAATCTAAGCACTCAATGACTTTCAAACAACTCAGGTGGTCAAGACCCCCGCTGTCCTTTAATCCAGTGGTCCACACATAACAATTAGGAAGAGAAAGTGTCACTTAATGAAAGAAAAAAACAGTAATCCAGGATTTTTCTGCAAATACTATGGACACAATGAACTAGTTTAGCTCAGGGCAATTTACAAGCTTAAAGTACCTTTATGACACTGTTTCAAAACAGTGGTAGAGTTGCAAAATACAAAGAAAATCTTATCAGACTAAACATTTTTTAGACTAAGTATTAAAAGTTAATAAATTAACCAAATTTCAGGAAACACAAGAGAACACATTTATTTAGTAGTATCAACAATAAATTATAGTATGGAAACACACAGAACTTCTAGTAAATGTATCTATTTCAAAACTCCTAAAATCTATTGTTTTCTTGCACCAAAATCTGATATAGTACCACATCCTATAAAACATTAAATATAAGTAAATCTAAATGTCAAAGTAAATTCACAACCAATGAAATTTTACAGAAGATTCACAAATACAAACTTAATAATTAGAAAGCTAATTCTATCAAAGTTCAATTGTGCGTAAGAAGAGACACATTGAAAACAGGCAAGGCAGGTCAAAAATGTCTCTGAAAATAGCAAATCCATCCCCAATCTAGAAAGAAATATAAATGTAGATACTGTTTAGTTATTTCACTAACGATTTAATTTTCTTAAGTCACAGCCTTCACACAAAGAAAGACTGCAGTCTGTCTATCTAGCTCTCTATCTATCTATACATACGTAAACTGTTTTTTCCCATCAGTGGCGCCACCAAATTACTAGGCTCAATGTTGATTTAGAAAACAAGTAACTAAAAAATGATCTTTCCCTTCCTCTTTTGCTGTTTTTCCAGAGGAATCCAATTTGATCATCCATTTGGATGTTAAACCTTAGAAATTCAACTGTGTGAAAAATGTCCATCAATGTAAAGAAAAACTGCAAAATGTTAATAATTTTTGGAGATGGGTGATAGTTAAAAGGCAGGTCATTATTCTGTGCTCTGTATTCTTGTATTTTTAAAAGCCTATTAAAATGTTAAATTTTTGTCAGGCGCAATGTTTCGCGCCTGAAATCCCAGCACTTTGGGAGGCCAACGCAGGCGGATCACAAGGTCAAGAGATCGAGACCATCCCAGTCAACATGGTGAAACCCCATCTCTACTAAAAATGCAAAAATTAGCTGGGCATGGTGGGGCGTGCCTGTATACAGCTACTTGTGAGGCTGAGGCTGGAGAATCGCTTGAACCCGGAGGAGGAGGTTGCAGGGAGTGGAGGCTGCAATGAGCAGAGATCATGCCACTACACTCCAGCCTGGTGACAAAGCGAGACTCCATCTCAAAAAAAAAAAGAAAGTTAAATTTTTAAAAATTGTTCAGGTGCATCAAGTGGTCTGTACAAAAATCTTTCCTTCTAAAACTTAGTAGAGAGCATCCATTTATCAATAATATATTTGACAAGAGACACTGACTTGAAGGTAGTCTTCAAATTACACCAACAATTACTCTATCAACAGACAGATGTAAGGCCATATCTGCTTTGAAGTTACAGAGGAAATAAATGTAATACAATTAAGTATACGTCTTCTTATTTTAAATGTTATATAGCTGATAAGTCAAAATAATTTTTTTTTTCATTCTTAGAACTGGAAGAGACAAACTTTCTAGTTCAGTGGTTTACAAACTTTTTGAGGTACCTGGAAAAAAGAGCCAGACACATCACTTTGTTTTATACATAGGGGATTATACACAAAATATTAGAAGATGCTTTTAAAAAGGATTTATCTACTTAAAAAAGGCTTTAAACCTACTGTTCCATTTCACCAGCTACATTCTACAGCTAATATGGTGGCACAGAAAAGGTTAAATGACTTATATAATATCATTCAATTAGTGGCAAAAGAACTCAGGACTCTTGATTATTTGTACAGGTCTCCTTTCAAACGATGCACCACTTCAAATTAAGTTACAATTAAGAACAAAACTTTCCATTTTCTTGTCTGCAAAATACAGTTGTTAGACAAGATCATCTATGAGATCATTTTCCAGGTCTAAAATTCTGACTCCATGAATGCCAAGTTTAAACAGAAGTCTATATTAAGGGACTGAATGGGGTGTGGGATGGGGGAAAAAATAAATAAAATTTTAAAAAATAAATAAAGAGATAATTTTTTAAAAGGGACTGAATGTTCTTAATAACAGCAGAACCCTTCAAACACTTTCAGTGACTTCAGAGACTTACAAGTCAAATACAGAAACAAGCTAACAGTAACTCAGTCACACCTTTTTAGGTCCTGAAACATTTTTGCAACATCTTTTAATAGTTAATGCTAGTAAGATGTGAAACAATGTCCTCAAAAGCCACTGAAATAATACTGAAAGTTTTTTGGTTACTGGCTATTTTAGGAAAGGCTATTGGCCCATGAAAAACACACAACTCACTGAAGATGTTCAAGTTACCAAAAGCCTCAAAGAGAATTAAGTACATCATTTTTTTAAGTTTAAAATAACTGAATTGAGAGGAGCATAAAGCCTAGCTGGCATAATAGTTACAAAGTTTTAATTCCCACCTATTAAAGCCTGAAAGAGGTTGCTCTGAAATATGTTAATAACCCGTTCTATGGAACTTCTGAGCTGTCTGTCTTCAGTTTGGCTTAGTTTCGAACGATATTCTTCCAAAAGGTGCAATGCTCTCTGGGTATCTGAGAAGATAAAGCAGAGGCTGATTACAATTCTATATGTACAGAAAAAGTATCACATACTAGTGCAAATAATTCTGCATGACATCTAAATAGTTCCCCAAGTCCTTGAGGACAATTGATGTCACTATGTTCATGTACATATGTTCATGTACACATATTCCTTAGAATAACAAAAAAAAAATTAAAGAAACGAAAATTTTAACTACATATCACATTAGAAAATAGAGGAGGGTGAGCAGTTTGGAATAAATGTGTACTGGTAATTTGCCAAAGTAAAAGATCTAACTATTAGCAACAGTTTCAGATTACCTGAGATGCAAAAGCAGATTATCTACAATGTCATTATAACCCAAATTTTTAACATTTCAAAATACAAATTCTTAGTATCCCACAGTTGCTCACAGAATAGTGCTTAGTAAGAATAAGTGAAATACTAAAACACGAATTCAGAGTTTTTAAGGACATCTTTTGGGGGGAGGTTAATTGCCTCTCTTAATCATTAAAGAAATATTAAGAAAGTTTAACAAACATTTTCGTGTTTCCATCTTCTGAAATGATGTGAGGATTAAATTCTCTAAGTAACAAAGCTAGGACTGTGCTGTCTCATCAAAGTTACACAAACGATTCTAAAACAGCAATAAAAAAACTGACAGATGGAAAAGCAAGTGACACAGACAACAGAGTTAGGGAACAAATTCTCACCTTGCTTTCGGACCGGCATTTTTCTCCAGAATCAGGAAGGGGGCACACACCTTTAAAAACACACAACAGAAAGGAAAAACGAGGACAGAATCGTGTTAAACTAGCAGTTCCCCCATCGAAACAGAAAACCCTCGCAGCCCTATCTGAAAAGCCCACGTTCCAAAGTTTTACCAAGTCAAAGAAAGAGCCTCAAAACCCAGCAGTTGTCTGTCAACTGGAAAGCTTTTCCTATGAGTGGGTACCCCTCCAAATTAAGAACAGAAGTCAGCTTCCAACTCTCCTCGAAAGCGTCCCCCTCCCCAAAGAGCACTAAGAGCCTAGACCTGAGGCCGCCTCTTCCCCCACACAAGTATCCACACTCCCCACCTGCTACTGGGGACGGGCTGGTGAAGCGCTCCGACCCTTGGCCCCTGAGCCAGAAGCGGACGCAGAGCGCTGAGAAGGGACTGGTGGGACTGGCCGCCCGCCCTGCTCGGGCCCCCTCCTCTCGCAAGCCTTTCTCTTTGCTCGCTGCCTCCGGGCTGCTTCCAGCGGGGGCCGGACAGGGCAGCGGCCGCTCTCCGCGACGCCCTCGCGCCCCGCATGCACACCTCCGCGGGCCCCCACACCTGCGGCGCCGCCACAAAGTTCCCGTGAGCGGCGTGCGCTCGGAGCTAGGGTGCGCTCCGGCCCGACTCGGAGCAGCTCCCCAGCCCAGCCCCGCTCCACGTACCCCCGCCCCGCCCGGGGCCCGCGGAGCCGAGCGGAGGGGGTGAAGGGACGGGGGAGGAGCTCCCCTGGGCCGCCGCACCCCCACGGCCTCTTCCTCCTTCTCGGCCGCGCCGCCTTCTCGCTCGCCGCGGCCCACCGGCCCGCTTCTCCAGTTGCCGCCTGGCCGCCCCACCCCCGGAACCTCGCCTCCTTCCGCACCCCCAACCGTTCTCCCCCCAAACTTTCCGCCAAGATGGCGGCCCCCCGAGCTGGCCTGCCGCGCCCCCACGTGACCGCTTTCCCGGCGCTCTCAGCCAATGGGAAGTGAGGAGGCGGCTCGCGCCGAGCCCCGGGCTCCCCGGCTGCTACCTTGGGGTTGGAAACGGGAGGAGGGTCGGGAGAGGGCTGGGGAATGGAAGGGGAACCCGGAGAGCATCCTAAAGGAACCTCCTCGCTTAAAAGGGAGGCCGCTGAAGTGGCTCTGAGAACAAAGGAGTTAACACATGGACTCCACAGGTGGCCCGGGGTGGCCCCAGAGGAGCCCGCCTTTACCTTGCCCTAGCCCACCGGCGTGTCCCGCAGTTCCGAGCTAAGCGCGCCAGGCCGGGAAGGGTCGGGCTGCCTGAAGAGAGGAGTGACCTCGCCTACACCAGATCCAAGGCGCACATTCCGAGACACCCCTTAACCTCACTCAACTCGTGCCGTTTCCAACTCGGCGGTGGAGAGAGCCCCTGGCGACCCCGGGGTAGATCCCCAACGGGGAAAAGCCGCCTTGAGGAGGAGCCAACTGCACCTCCCAGGGGGCGGGGAAGGCGGGGCCTGGGAGAGAGGGAGGAGTTCGGGGAGGGGGTGCCAACTCCGCATAGCCTTCCACTCCGGGCTGATTATGTTACTATTCGTCCCTTAGTAATAGGCTTGGGGGGAGGGGGTTCATTAAAGGAGGACATGTAAAATAGAGACACTGGTTAATTTTGCAAGAATTAGAGGGTTTTAGTACAAGATTTTTAAGTCTAAGTGATTAATTCCAAGTATGGTGTACTGAAGGGTGTGGAAAGAAGGCTTGTTCACTCATTCGCTCATTCATTAATTCCTCTAAGCCTGCGTCCCAGCCCAGTCGGCATCGCAGGTATTACGCAAACTCTGACGGTTCCTTTAAGAACTCACCTGCTGCCGCGCCCTCCGAAGCGGAGCCGCCCTCGGCCAGCGCCGCAGGTTTAAGTTTCGAGCGCACCTCCGAGCGGAACTACGGGCCGACTGGGACCGGGTTCCCCGGCTGAGCCACCTAGGTTATAGAAGGAGAAGCTCGGGAAGCTCTCCAAGTCACTGCTCAGGTCTTAGAACCTCTTCTGGGTGACAAGGACCTCCCTACTCGGAGGTCCAGAGAGAATTTACCCAAAGTTACCCCAAGTGAAACTGGAAACCCGGGGATCTTGCCTTTTTTTTTCTTTTTTTTTTTTTGAGACGGAGCTGTCTTTCAAAACTGGAAGGTTCTTCCCAGTAAACCTGACGGCCTCTAACTGAGGCCGTATCCATTGGCTTCTAAAAGGAAGGCCGAGGAACCTCGTATTATATGTAACCTTAACAGCCACCCAGTGGTATACTGACCCCTGGTTTTACTTTTGGATTTCACCTTGGAATCCTAACTTACTGTAAGAACCCATCGACTTTAGAACCTATCTAGGACCATTGTCTCAGCTTAAGATAAAGGAACCGAGGTCCAGGAAAGGGAAGCAACTTGTCCAAGGACACAGACGCTAATCAGTAACAGAGCAGCCCGGAACTCAGGTCTTCTAGCTCCCCAGGGCTCTTTCTTTATGATTTTGGACAACTTGACAGAGAGGTGTGTTGGTATGTTGGAAGCAGACCTCTGTGCTTTCCTGGATCAAGCATCCTGGATCTTGAACAACAGTTAGAGCAACATTGCATAGAGAAGATGGGATAAAGGAGTCAATCGGTCCTAAAAGCAAGGGTGTCCTAAAAACCAGGAACTTAACAGAGGGATGGAAGTTATTTAATAGTGAAAACGACTCATGGCATGCATGATATTTTCAAGACTTCACTGAGGGACTGTGAATGGAATGTTGTGATAAGAAACCTTTTTTTTTTTTTTTTTTTTGAGACAGATTCTTGCTCTGTTGCCCAGGCTGGAGTGCAGTGGCGTGATCTCGGCTTGCTGCAACCTCTACCTCCCTGGTTCAAGCAATTCCCCTGCCTCAGCCTCTCGAGTAGCTGGGATTACAGGCATGCACCATCACACCTGGCTAATTTTTTTGCATTTTTAGTAGGGATGGGGTTTCACCGCGTTGGTCAGGCTGGTCTTGAACTCCTGACCTCGTAATCCGCCTACCTCAGCCTCCAAAAGTGCTGGGATTACAGGCATGAGCCACCATGCCCGGCAGTTAAGAAACCATTCTAAAAATGTTTTCCATGGAAAGGAATGGAATTCCATAAAATGGTAACCATTTTAAGAATCTCTGCAGAATTCAGGAGAAAGAGGGAGGGAAATTTGCTCTCTCCCTTAATAACATTTATTGTTCATATATGTTCACTTGCTAGGAAATGGGATAGAAATATATAAGATCAAACTCCTGCTCTCAAAGACATACAACCTCGTAGCAAATGGACAAAGGCCAACGCACCTTTTCCCAGGGGACACTGAGGAGTCAAAAACAAAATTTGCATGAGTTCTCAATGTTATCCTAACCCTTCTCTAAATGCAAGGGGGAGGAGGAGGAGGAGGAGGAGGAGGAGGAGGAGGAGGAGGAGGAGGAAAGAGGACAGGACATGTCCTTTTTTCTTATTCTGTGTGACAGCCCTATTTGGTTATCAGCAGCGTCCAAAAGCAGCAGTGAACCTAGCGCTTGTTCTACCCCTTAATCTAAGGTGCCGGTAGCAAGTGCCTGGCAAATGAACATATATGAGCAATGAATGAAGGTTCTTTACTCTTCATTCCTCATTTCTACCCATCTTTAATATTGCTGGATAAAAAATTCCTCAAAGCTTAATAGTTTAAAACTTATTAGCTTAGTAACTTAAACAGCTATAAAAATTATCTCAGTTTCTGTGTGTCAGGAATTCAGGAGTGGCTTAGTTAGGTGGTTCTGGCTCAGGGCATTAAGATGTTGTAGTGAAGAAGTCTACCAGGGCTGCAGTCATCTGAAGGCTTCAGTGGGACTAAGGGAGGCTCTTTCAGCATGGATCATTCACATAGCTAGTAAGGTGATGCTGGCTATTGTCAGGAGGCTTCAATTTCTCACCATGAAGACCCTTCTATAAGACTGCTTGAGTGTCTTTATGACGTAGCGGCTGACATCCACCAGAGCAAGTGATTTAAGAGGGCAAGGCAGAAGACACCACAATGCCTTTCATCACTTAGTCTCAAGTGGCACTCTATCATAGTCTGTTTGGGCTGTTATAACAGAATATCTTAGACTGGGTTATTTATAAACAACAGAGATATGTTACTCACAGTTCTAGAGACTAAGCAGTCCAAGATCAAAACACCATCAGATGTGATCTAACAGTAATGAGAATAAAAAAATTTTTTTTTTAAATTACCAAGAGATTCAGTCTGGTAAGAGCCCCATTCCTCATGAATGGAGCCTTCTTGCTGCATCTTCCCATGGTGTAAGGGACCAACAGGCTCTATCAGGCCTCTTTTACAAAGGCTCTAATCCCATTTAGAAGAGCTCCACTTTCAAGACCTAATCACCTCCCAAAGGCTTCATCTCTTAATATGATCACTTTGAAGGTGAAGATTTCAACATATTAATTTAAGAAGGACACAAACATTCAGACCATAGTACACTCCATCATTTCCATAATATCCTATCAGTTACTTAGATCAGCCTCAAGGACATGAATACCAGAGATAAGACTCATTGGAGGCCATCTTCTTGGAGCTGGCTACCACATCACCACAACATACAAAGCAATGACATCTGGATTTTTCTTTTTTTTTTTAGATGGAGTCTCACTCTGTAGCCAGGCTAGAGTGCAGTGGCGAGATCTCAGCTCACTGCAACCTCGGCTTCCCAGGTTCAAAGGATTCCCCTGCCTCAGCCTCCTGAGTAGCTGGGACTACAGGCACGTGCCACCACACCCGGCTAATTTTTTGTATTTTAGTAGAGATGGGATTTCACCATGTTGGCCAGGATGGTCTCGATCTCCTGACTTCGTGATCTGCCTGCCTCAGCCTCCCAAAGTGTTGGGATTACATGTATGAGCCACTGCACCCAGCTCTGACATCTGGATTTTCCTAAACAACTTTTATTTCCTCAAAGTATTCCTTACTTTGTGCAGTAAGCAGATGCCATTGAATAAGACACAATATCTAATCTAATTTTCCAACTTCCCCGTTAAATATATGTATATATACACACACACACTGTATCTATCCATCTATCATCTATCCTATCTATCTGTCTATCTATCTATCTATCTTCTATCAATAGATAGATAAATGAACAGAAGAAGTTACTTCAACAAACTACTAGTGAGTAAAGCTGTTCACTTTCCAGCTCCAAGTTAACTTGCCTTTTTAAGAGCTTAAAAGGCTTAGGAGTCAAAGGACCATGGGGAAGGGCTCGGACTTCCCATTCTTTTATTGAAATGTCGGAGAGTTAATGTCAAAGATATTGTCTCTAAGTTCCAAACCTTCCCTTCCCAACCATCCTCCTGCCCGATCCACCTTTGCAGCTTCACATCCCTGTCTTTGTCTTTTACTCCATCCAGGCCTCAGCCTGTAAATCTATAAAGGTGCCCAGGTCCTATCAGCCTCTTCCACATCTTTTGCTTTCACTCCAGCAGAGTAACAGCATGCTACCTGTGCCAAGGCAGTCACTAAAAGGAAAGCATTTAATGCTGTCAAGAAGCTTATGCCAGCTTAGGCTGCAAGAAGAGGAACAGAGTCAAGTATAATGAAAGTGACCATGTTGGTCAGACCTCCATGAGAGCCTAGGGGAATTTCTTAGCAGCGTACTTTTAAAGGAATCTAAGCAAACCAGCATCTGGAAAGAAGAGAGTAACCACAGCAATCAGGGAACAATTGTAGAATCTAGGGCCATTTCATTGGGAAAAGAGAGGTCTCCAGGGAGCTGAACTTCAGTCATCAAACAGGCTTATTCTGTGTACCCAGTAGGCAAGTACAGTCAATGGATGAAAATTCAACCAATGGACGCACACAGGAAGTTCTTCCTTAACATGATTTGTCAGAAACTGCCCAAAATTCCAAAGAGTTGCCTCAAGGTAGTGGACATTTTTTTTTTAAATCAGGAAGGGGCCGAATAAAGCCAGCAAGGATTCTGTGTCAAAGGGTGGGAGATACCCAGGACACAAGGCTGAAGTAGGTGACCTCTGAGACCACAGTTCTAAGCTGTTGAAACTTCAGTCCCTGCTGAATACTGAAATGGTATTAGCATGCTTTAGTCTACATCAAGAATTTATCTTACTCAGTTTTAGTGGTACCAAGACTGATCTCTTTCTAGTAGACAATTCTTAACAGAATAAAAGCTACAACTGGAAACCAATTCCCTTTAAAATGTGGACAGTTAGCCATCTTCATCTCCATGATGGGTAGTTAAGCACTGATCTAATGCTTTTTAATGGAAGAGCCACCCTAAAATTCCTGTATTATGGTATAATGGATTATTAAATCAGTATAGGACTAACAACTGCTTCCCATGTAAACTGGTACACCCTGACAGTGGTATAGCCCTTCATACAGTGTTCAAAGACAGATTTAACTCACTGCAGGTTCACAGCAACCTGTAAGATAAACTCTTTAGTTATGATCTCCCACTTTGCAAAGGAGGGCACAGAGGAAGAAAAAACTAAGATAACTTAGTTTAGGACATTACAACTGGCTGGAGCTGGGCCGAACATTAGTTCATTGTTTTTTCCATTAATCTATGCTGCTTTTTTTCTACTTGGCTCCTTTTCTAAATTAAACAAAGAAAACAAAAAACTGTGGGCACAGAGTGTGTATATGTGTGAGAGATAGAGACAGAGAGAAAGAGAGAGACCAAGTGAAAGAAAAAAGAGAGGGGCTGAGAGAGATTCAGATAAAATAAGGCACAAGTAATGGGCTAGTCAGTATACTTCTCATCTATTTGAATGCCTTTAACAACGGAGATAATTTTGATGGAAATAGGACCTCAAATAAATACATATCCACACCCTGGTGATATGCTATAACTAAATGAGTTGGTTTGTTTTTTCAGAGTTTTTTGTTTTGTGGGTTTTTTTTAATGCAAAGGTATATGTTTAAAAAACGCTGTAGCTTCCTTCTCTCCTTCATTTACCCAGACAAGTATCCTTGAGTATGAAAGAGGTTTTCTAGATGCATGGGACATCCAAACTGGAAGTGCCCAGCTACTCCCATCCCCATGTTTGATAAACATGTAAAGTAAGCTCCAGAAGAGCTCCCAGACAGCATCAGCACACAATTATCAAAGGACTTTTTCCTGATAGCAAAAAGTTACCGACATTTCCAGCATAATCCTTCTTTCTTTTAGAGAGTAGGAGCTGGGGGTAAGGAGAAATTAGTAATCTTTACAAAAGATACATTTCTAAGTAAACCAAATTTGCTTTTCTGCTTTTAAAAAACTTGTGGTATTGACAGAACCATAGGATCCCATGTGGAAATCCTCAGGATTATACTAAAATCTCCTTACATGAAACAACCTCTTCACCCCACCCCCTGCCAGGAGGATTACCATTGTCTGTTCAAAGAAGGCTTTGGGTAGGGCCCCTCAGTCAGATTATCCTTATGTAGGTGGAGAACATAAACTTGGAAACTTAATTGGAATTTGAAGAAATGCTATTAGAATTTTAGGAAGTCATTTGTATTCCATTTCTGAGATGTGACCTGGATAGAATTCTGGTAAGTGACGAAGCCAAAGGATTCTTCATAATTATATGTGGATTGTGTCCAGTGACCAATCTCATTTAGGATGGAAAACTGCCACAGCCTTCCAAAACAAAGACTTGTGTGCCAGTCTTTCATTTTTGGGAAGTGACACTCACTAGGGCTGTTATTTTCCTGTTCCTCATGTTGTATAACCCTAAATTCCTTTACTATTTCCTTCTATTTTACACTCACAAGAATGGTAACGATAATGAATCATTTAAATCTTGCTTTCTATTTAAATTTTGTTTAGATTAAATTAATTTCTTCCCAAGGCAGTTTTACCAATTGAGATTAAATATTTGTGACTAAAACATCCTCTGCCTTTTATAAATAATTTGGGTGACAGTTGAAGAAACTTTTCCAAATATGCTTTTTTTAAAATGCTGCAAAATTTTCCCAAGTTGGATATCATTTCAAATTGCAAATTACCACATGAATAAACAAAGCCAAGCTCAAAGGGAGAGGAGACAGTATAATGACAACAATAAGTCAATAATTTAAAGGAGGTGGAGCATTACCAATTACTAATGAAGATGAATAAAGCAATTTAAGAATAAGAGAGAAGTAAATATTTAATAAGAAATGCTACCATAATAATTTGGAGAAGCTTGGGTTCAAGAGAGCAGAATAAAGCTGTATTTTTATTCTTTTTTTCTCAGAAAAACACTCCAAAAATATTAGAACAAGAGAAACTTATTCCTCCAACCTTAAAAAAAGAAGAGAGGCTGGGCGCCATGGCTCACGCCTATAATCCCAGCACTTCGGGAGGCTGAGGCGGGTGGATTGCTTGAGGTTAGGAGTTTGAGACCAGCCTGACCAATGTGGTGAAACCCTGTCTCTACTAAAAATACAAAAATTAGCCAGGCATGGTGGTGTGTGCATATAATCCCAGCTACTCAGGAGGCTAAGGGAGAAGAATCATTTGAACCCGGGAGGAAGAGATTTCAGTGAGCCGAGATGGCACAACTGCACTCCAGCCTGGGCGACAGAGCGAGACTCCATCTCAAAAAAAAAAAAAAAAAAATGAGCCAGGCGGGGTGGCACGTGCCTTTCATCCCAGTTACTTGGGAGGCCAAAGCACAAGAATCCCTTAAACTCAGGAGGCGGAGGGTGCAGTGAGCCGAGATTGCACCACTGCACTCCAGCCTAGGTGACACAGCAAGACTCCGTCTCAAAAGAAAAAAAGAGAAATTAGAGGCTCCCTTTGTCTTCATAAAACCCCAATACTCTAGCATGATTGTCAAGGCTTCTCAGGATCCCGGCAACCCGAAAAACGTCATCTTGCCACTTCACACAGGTTCCCGGATCAGCCTTGTTTTCCAACTTTCCTCAGGGAGCTTTTCAAAAATATATATTTCCAGGCCCCGCTGTAGAGATGCTGACTCGACTGGAGTGAAACAGGGCTGAGAGAATCTGTATTCTTACAAAGTTCCCTGGGAGCTTCTAGTCAACCAAGTTTGAGAACCAGGGATCCACATGGAGGTGCCTTACTAGTTTTGCGTCTTTTCACATGAGGATCGTTCTGCCTGAAAAGGGCTTCTTCGCCTTCTTTCTCTTTTTAATCTCAAGTATTCCTATACTTCCTTCAAATGTCATGTCCTCCAGGAAGCTGCCTTTGATACCCCTTTTCCAGTGTAAACTGTCTTTATCTCCTCGCTCATCTGTGAACACGCTGAAGAGACGGTCCTTTATCTTTGCATCCCCAGTGCCCAGAATGATACCTAGCACATAGTGAGTGCTCGAAAAGCTCGGATCAAAGGCGCCTCTCGCTGGACTAGCGGAAACTCATTCCCTCTAGGGAGTTTTTACTTTGTTACAATTTCTCTTTCCTTTTCCTACTGTCCTCTGTCAGGGGTCATCACCCTCTGTCTGACCTTTTATCAGCTGGGGTGGTCCTCTAAATCATCTTCCCTTCCTCTCGCCCCTTGCCAGTCTCCAACCTTCCCATTCATCCTCATCATCCCAACTGAGTTTCTGCCGCATCTGAAACGTTCCTTAACCACCTCACCCGGAAATGAACCTGTCAACACTGAACTTACAAACCATTTGATAAGGGTCATGCAGTTGTTTCTACACAGTATGTGTTGCAGACATACAGCTCATCCCCAAATATGGGTCACGGTCACCCTATCCTAACCTCCTCTCAATTATTATGCTCTGGGACTTCAACATTTATGGCTTCCCACTTACTTGATTACCTCAAGTGATTTTTTCTTTTTTTTTTTTTTGAGACAGAGTTTCACTCTTGTTGCCCAGGCTGGGGTGCAATGGCGTGACCTCGGCTCACTGCAACCTCTGCCTCCCACGTTCAAGTGATTCTCCTGCCTCGGCCTCCCAAGTAGCTGGGATTGCAGGCATGCACCACCATGCCCGGCTAATTATGTATTTTCAGTAGGGACAGGTTTTACCATGTTGGCCAGACTGGTTTTGAACACCTGATTTCAGGTGATCCACCCACCTTGGCCTCCCAAAGTGCTGGGATTACAGGTATGGGCCACCACGCCCGGCCGTCAAGTGACTTTTATAGCCATGCCATGTCTCCCATCAGTTATAGTTATTATGGGATAAAGCTTATCATAACCTGTAATTTCTCCACCTCCCAGGATATAAACTCACATTCCAGTCTCATTGCAACCTCCTACTCTTCAGCCTCTCTCATTCATTCTCACCAAATCTGAGCTTCATCTGTCTCATGACCTCCAGTTCTTCAACACCTTCCTATTCTCCTAGTTCATCTGTCTCACTCCATTTTTTGTACAGAGCCTAGATGCTGTGGTCAGCTATTTCAACAAACTGGCAGACCAACCTCTAGACTTTCTTGTTGCCCTCCTCCCACTGTTCCTTCTCTACTAGTCCTTTGACCTAAGCTGTTTTTTGCATTCCAAGGCAGCCAGGAGTTATTGACCAAAGTCAAAAAGCCATGCTGATTGGGACTACTATAAATTCGAATCTACTATTTAATCTCAGCTCTTTCTTGCTCTTTGGAATCATTGCTGTTTTCTATAGGACTGTTTCTAACCTCCATTTTTTCCTAGATCCTCTATCTCACCCCCATCCTTTTTATTTTCAAAAGATTGACCATGCACAGAAAAACAAGTTCATTCAACCTGACTTTTCTAAATGTTTAGCCACTCAAAATCTCTGTATATGTTATCTCCTACTCTTCCTTTACAGCTGCCAAAGTCAACCCGTCTGCCTCTTTCCCTCTTGACCTACTAACTTTCTCTTAGACTTTAATTCTCTTAGTATTGCCTATTTATTTATTTATTTAGAGACAGGGTTTCGCTCTGTTGTCCAGGCTGGCGTGCAGTGGCGCAATCTCAGCTCACTGCAACCTCCACCTTGCAGGTTCAAGCAATTCTCTCACCTCAGCCTCCCTAGTAGCTGGGATGACAGGCGACCACCACCACATCCGGTTGATTTTTGTATTTTTAGTAGAGATAGGGTGACACCATGTTGGCCAGGCTGGTCTCGAACTCTAGCCTCAAGTGATCCACCCGCCTCAGCCTCCCGCAGTGCTGAGATTACAGGAGTGAGCCACTGTACCCGGCCAGTATTGCCTCTTTAAAAGAAATAATTACATTTTTAGATTTTCTCTATCAGCTCATTCCCCTTTTCTTTCTTTTCTTTCTTTTTTTTTTTTTTAAGTTGGGGTTTCACCATGATGGCCAGGCTGGTCTTGAACTCCTGACCTCAGGTGATCCACCCACCTCAGCCTCCCAAAGTGCTAGGATTACAGGCTAGGATTACACCGCGCCCGGCTCTCATTCCCCTTTTCTAAAAACATGCTTGAGTCCTGCCTATTCCCTGAAAGAAAATCTGCTGCTACTGCTCTACCCTTTTCTTGCTTTACTGTTAAATATTGCTACCACCTCCTTGCTCTGTAACGCCTTGCAATTGACTCTGTCCCCTACATCTTTAACTTCTGTATCACATTTAACATTGACAACCTGCCCTCCCTTTCCTTCATTTGCTTTCCACGGCTCTTGTCTCTTCTGATTCTCTCCCTACCACTCTGATCATTCGTCTCTGTCTTTTACCAACTCTTTTCCCCACATTTCTGTTTTGTTTTGTTTTTTGAGAAGAGTTTTACTCTTGTTGCCCAGGCTGGAGTGCAGTGGAGCGATCTCAGCTCACTGCAACCTCTGCCTCCCGTGTTCAAGCGATTTTCCTGTCTCAGCCTCCTGAGTAGCTGGGATTATAGGCGCAGGTCACCACGCCCAGATAATTTTTGGTATTTTTAGAAGAGATAGGGTTTCATCATGTTGGCCAGACTGGTCTCAAACTCCTGACCTCGTGATTCACTTACCTCGGCCTCCCAAAGTTCTGGGATTACAGGTGTGAGCCACCGCACCCAGTTTGGTTTTTTTGTATGTTTGTTTGTTTTTTGTTTTTTTTTTAAGTAACGGGCTCACTCTGTCAGCTGGGCTGGAGTGCAATGGCAATGATCATAGCTCGCTGTAACCTCAAACTCCTGGCTTCAGGTGATCCTCTCACCTTGACCTTCTAAAGTGTTGGGATTACAGGTATAAGCCACTGCCCCTGACTGGAATCTTTTTTCCTAAATTCTCCTTTGTGATCCCATCAACTTCCACAACTTTACTTACATTTACATGGAAAAGTCCAAAATTTGTACATCTTTAACCTCTACTTTTCTCCCAAACTCCCACACCTCCATTTCCTAGAACTGTAAAATTTCAGATATGGAAATCTTAGAGGTCACTTACCTAAGTCTTCATTGCCTGGATGTCTCCACCAAATGGTTCACTGGCTTTTAATAAAGTCCATGTTTTCAGGCTGGGCATGGTGGCTCACACCTGTAATCCCAGCACTTTGGGAGGCTGAGGCAGGCGAATTACCTAAAGTCAGGAGTTTGAGACCAGCCTGGCCAACATGGTGAAACCCTGTCTCTACTATAAATTTCAAAAATTAGCCAGGCATGGAGGCACACTCCTGTAGTTCCAGCTACTGGGGAGGCTGAGGCAGGAGAGTCACTTGAACCTGGGAGGTGGAGGTTGCAGTAAGCTGAGATCACACCACTGTACTCTGGGCAACAAGAGCGAAACTCCATCTCAAAAAAAAAAAAAAAGGCCAGCGCAGTGGCTCACACCTGTAATCCCAGCACCTTGGGAAGCCAAGGCAAGCAGATCACAAGGTCAAGAGTTCGAGACCAGCCTGGCCAATAGCAATATGGTGAAACCCTATCTCTACTAAAAATACAAAAATTGGCCGGACATGGTGGCAGGTGCCTGTAGTCCCAGCTACTCAGGAGGCTGAGGCAGGAGAATCGCTTGAATCTGGGAGGCGGAGGTTGCAGTGAGCTGAGATCACACCACTGCACTCCAGCCTGGTGACAGAGTGAGACTCCATTTCAAAAAAAAACCAAACTAAACAAACAAACAAAAAACCTAAAATTTCAGATATGGAGATCTTAGAGGTCATATATCCTTTTTTTTTTCTTTTTTTTTTTTTTTTGTTTAAGAGGTCATGTATCCTAAGTCTTCATTGCCTCATTGCCTGGATATCTCCACGAAATGGTTCACTGGCTTTTAATAAAGTCCATGTTTTCAGGCCAGGCATGGTGGCTCATGCCTATAATCCCAGCACTTTGGGAGGCTGAGGCAGGCAGATCACCTGAGGTCAGCAGTTTGAGGCTAGCCTGGCCAACATGGCAAAACTCCATCTCTACTAAAAATACAAAAATTAGCCGGGCATGGTGGTACACACCTGTAGTCAGGAGGCTGAGGCAGGAGAATCGCTGGAAGCAGAGGCAGAGGTTGTGTGGAGCAGAGCTCTGCCACTGCACTCCAGCCCGGGCAACAGAGCGAGCCTCAGTCTCAAAAAAAAAAAAGTCCAAGTTTTCAAAACTGAATGCCTCATTTTCTCTCTGCTTTCAGTTCCATTCCCAAATTGACTCCTCTTCTTGAATTTATTGTTTCTGCAAATAATCACCTAGAGGCACACAGTCTTTTCATTCCCTATATTCAAAAAGCTGCTAATCTAGTGAATTCCGTTGTCACAGACTGTCTTGATTAGGTTCACCATTTTCTATTCTTAACCACCACGTTTCTACGTTAAATCCTAATTATCTCCCACCTAACGTTTGCAGAGTAGTATTCTGCTTGGAATTCTGTGTCATTTTATTCATTACCACCAAATTATTCTTCAGAAAGAGCAATTGTTATCTCCCACTCCCTACCTTAAAACCTCAAATGTCTTTCATTGATTATTGAACTAGTCACAAATTCCTTACCTTGGCATTCAAAGCCCTTCAGATTCTGACCTTAATTCTATTTATCTCACTTTCGCTGTGTGCCCTGCCCTGATCTGGAATATCCATCATTCCTTCCTTCTTTCTTTCTTCCAGACAAACTCCCAAGATTTTTTGTTTTTTTGAGACAGAACCTTGCTCTGTTGCTAGGCTGGAGTGTAATGGCACAATCTTGGCTCACTGCAACCTCCACCTCCTGGGTTCAAGCGATGCTTCCACTTCAGTCTCTCTCGAGTAGCTGGGATTACAGGTGCTCACCCGGCTAATTTTTGTATTTTTTGAAATAGGTAATGGGGTTTCACCATGTTGGCCAGGATGGTCTTGATCTCTTGACCTCGTGATCTGCAGGCCTCGGCCTCCCAAAGTGCTGGGATTACAGGCCTGAGCCACTGGACCGGCCTTAAATTCTTTACTTCTTTTTCAATTGGATTTCTCAGGTTGAACTAAATTTTTGTTTGTTTTACTTTGTTTTTTTCCTTCTGATTAAACATCTCAGGATTGTTTGTTTTTAAAGAGACAGGGCCTCAGTGTGGTGCCTCACTCCTGTAATCCCAGCACTTTGGGAGGCTGAGGAGTGAGGAGGGCGGATTGCTTGAGTCCCAGAGCTGCCTGGCCAACATAGCGAGACCTCTTTTATAAAGTAAAATAAAATTTAATGTGACGTTTGCAGTATCATTACTATTAATGTTTGTTTTTAATATAAATATGCCATGCTTATTGACTAACACTCTAGGAAAATGTGTCTATTTAATAATCTTGGGGATTTAGGGTACACGTGGCACACTGTGAAAGCCTTTCCCCTCCATACCCCACTAGCTTATAAGCATTCTAAGGGCAGAGACTGCCTTACTACGTATGTACCCCCCAACTAACATAGTACCATCCAGATACAGACAGAGGCCCAAGAAATGTTAAACCGTGATTCTGGATAGGTTAACTAGTATTTACCGTATTTACTAAATGTTTACCATATACCTACACTGTGCTCCCTGTTTCAAGGCACTTAGTCCCCATGGGAGGACCCTGAACAAATATAAAGACTATACGTAAGGGTTAAATTACGGAACATAAGCCATTAGTGCTTTGCAAGACAACTCGGGATGAGACTCAGTCTCTCTATTCCACAGGCCAAATGATACATCGTAATACCGTTAGTACCATTTTATTTTATTTTTATTTTTTGAGACAGGGTCTCGCTCTGTTGCCCAGGATGGAGTACAGTGGCGCGATCTCGGCGCACTGCAACCTCTGCCTCCCGGGTTCAAGCGATTCTCCTGCCTCAGCCTCCCGAGTAGCTGGGATTACGGGCGCGGGCCACCACGCTCGGCTGATTTTTGTACTTTCAGTAGAGATGGGGTTTCGCCATATTGGCCAGGATGGTCTCGAACTCGTGACCTTAGGTGATCCGCCCGCCTCGGCCTCCCTAAATGCTGGGATTACAGACGTGAGCCACTGCTCCTGGCCTGTTAGTACCATTTTAAAATCCAATCTGACTTCCAAATAATTTTCTGGAGATCGATTATTTTCTAACACTGCGCAAAGCTTAATCCTCTCCACCTGAGAATAAAATCCGCTCTCCAGTTTGATGCCCTGCGAAGCCTCTCGAGCGCCAGACGGTGAAGAAAGCCGAAGCCCACCAAAGCCGCAAAAATACCACAGCCAGCAGCCCCGCCCCCAATACCCCCCACAGGCTTCCAATTGGTCCTTGTGGCTCACTCTCTTTCCAGGTTGGTGTTCCAGCTTGCCGGTCGCCTCTATAGAGCCCACCTTTAGACAGCGACTATTGGTAGATCGTTACGTCATTGTCCCATCTACCTCACTCTCATTGGCTCTCATAGGAAGGGGCGGTCGCAACGTCACGGGCAAGGGCCGCCATTTTGACTGAGCAACCCTAGTGACAGGAGCCGAAGCAGCAGCGCAGGTTGTCCCCGTTTCCCCTCCCCCTTCCCTTCTCCGGTTGCCTTCCCGGGCCCCCTACACTCCACAGTCCCGGTCCCGCCATGTCCCAGAAACAAGAGGAAGAGAACCCTGCGGAGGAGACCGGCGAGGAGAAGCAGGTGAAATGGAGGGGGTGCGGGCGGGCGAGCTGGGGAGACCGTGATGGGGCGGGAGATGGTCTCCCATTAGTGCGGATTGGTCGCCATGGTCTCAGGCTCCGCAGGGGTTGGCCACTTCTTGCGTCACGCAGGGTGAGGTTCAACACGACCTGCTGCTTTGGCGCTGGTTAGTTGGGTCGTTTGTCACTCAGTACTGTACGCTTCCTCATTGGCCAATAGTTCTGCTCAAACCTTGGACGCTGTGCTGTAATTGGCCGAGCATGGACGCGGGGCGGGTGTTTGGAAAGACGGTGAATGGAAAGGGGCTGGCTGGTGGTCCTGATTGTGATGTCTGTTACTGGTTAGTAGAAGTAAATGGCCCAGTAACTGGGCTGGGGCTCGCATCCTCAATCCGCGAAGATTCTGGTCGAGGTAAAAACGTTTAAAAATGACCAATATTGGGGGAGGGGAGAAGTGTAATTATTATAATAGCTAGTTTAAGGCGGCAACTTTCTCAAGAGACCTATTTTAGTAGCTTGGGATGGTCTATTGCTCACCTTCAATGAGGATCGAACGAGATTGAAGAGGACTAGAATCATGGAGATTAAACTTGGAAAAGACGCCGACAGAGTCGTGAGAAAGACACCACTCTCTTCCCCTAGACTTCCAAGGCAGAGAGGTAGTCCACTCGCGATTCTGTGATGAAAACACGCCAAATAAACCCCTTACCGGGGTTTGTATTTGACATCTAAAATTTAGTACTAGGTTCAGGCACTCATGAAATACACCTGGTGTTATATCTATGCGTGATTTTCAAGAGAAAGGAATATAATTCCACTAAAAAGAGCCATACATTGACTTCGGATCTTTTCAAACAGTCACTAAAGGGCAGTAGGGACCACAAGAAACAGGAAGAGACAGACTGCAATAGTGACAGCTTCTGCCCCACCAGGCTAGGTATTGATTTTTTGGTGAAAGCTGATGGGTAAATACTAGTGAGCCTACTGTATCTTTACTTTCCTGAGGTTAAAAAACAGTATCATTTATCTCTTTATCTGTCAGCTTCCTATCATAATATTTGTGGAAATGTTGAAGCAAGGCTGTGCCATTACTCAGGTGGAGATCCTTGAAGAAGGCCACATAGCTATCCTCCTCCACAGGGAGACCTAACAGGTGGCTTAGACCCTGAATGAGGAAGGAATTGCTTTGCTGGGTAGCCATTTTAAAAAAAGGAAAGAAAAAATAAGGAGGGAACATTTAGCAAACTATTTTTTTGTTGTTGTAAAGACGGGGTTTCCACATATTGCCCAGGCTGGTCTTGAACTCCTGGGCTTAAGTGATGCACCCGGCTCTGCCTCCCGAAGTGCTGGGATTACAGGCATGAGCCACTGCACCCGGCCCCAAACTATTTTTTTTAATTTCCCATGTGACATGTAGGATAGCCTAGGGAACCCTCCTACTCATCTTGTATCACCAAAAGCCCTACCTGCTAGCTCTTTTTTTCTCTTTGCCTGTCTTAGTATTTGTGCTGAGTGATATGGCCAACTCTGTAATTAAAGTATTGTGTTTAGCATTACCTTTAGCCCAATATGCACAGGTCCCTGGGTGATTCCTTGGGTATAGCGTGAGAAGCAGCTTGTCTTCCTCACAATAGTTATCTTGAGCTTTGGGGCTTTTAACAAGGTCTAGCTTTAACTGCAGAGTAGAGATAGCATATTTACAAGTGGGTGGATTTCCAGGAGAAGTTGATAGTATAATTGTTATCAGATGTGAGAAGCAGTTGTTTCTCAGTCTTTAATTTTATTTGGCTCATTTGTTTTCTCCAGGACGCGCAGGAGAAAGAAGGCATTCTCCCTGAGAGAGCTGAAGAGGCAAAGCTAAAGGCCAAATACCCAAGCCTAGGACAAAAGCCTGGAGGCTCCGATTTCCTCATGAAGAGACTCCAGAAAGGGGTATGGGGCATAATCTCTTACCCTCTTTCTTTAGAGCCAGAGGGGGTTCTTGGAATGAAGTCTAAAGAGGGTTCTCCTGGATCCTTTTCTGGAGGTTTTGTTGTTGAACAGAAGTAGAGAGGAATTCGAAACTTGAAAAGACCAAGTCAAATTAATGTAAAACGCTGATACGGTATCAGTTCCCTCCCGATTTTCCATGTTGAAAATTAAGGCTTAAATCGGAGCATTTGGGTACATGGCGTGGGAATGAGGGAAAGATGTTAGAAACTGCAATGCAGACCGCCCCCAGGCATTTGCTTGTGGGAATGGTGGAGGTTTTAGGATTGTGCACTTGTTAAGGATTAGAGATAAATTTTGGGATGCATCATTTCAGAAGAAGGTCAGACCATCTCTCTTAGAGAAATAAATCCTCAACTTAAAATGAATCAGTTTCTTCATACCCTTGAAGTGAGCACCAGCCACTAATTATACTCCTGCAACAAACTTATTTTTCCTGTTCAGAGTGGTCCTCCTCACCAAGAGCCCTGTAGCTCCTGATCAGATTTTTAGTTCCCAAAGGAACCTAAAGCTGCCTGAAAGATTGTATTATCTTTTTTTAAAAAAGTGAGTTATTTCCCTTACTCTCCAATGACTGAAGGATTATAAATCATCAAATTGGAGTGTTCTCCTCTGTGTGGATGAAATGGAGGGTGAAACATCCCTGTGGAGGATCCCAGTTATTGAGTCTTAGTCACAGATGATAATGTGATGCTGATTTGCATTTACCTTGCTGGAGGCAAGGCAGGCGTAGGCAGGCTGTCACAGTCATGGAACATGTGTGGGAGCTGTGAGAGTCAGAAGGAAAGTACATTATCCTCATGAACAGGCCCAGTTTCTATTCCTGGTCTGAGAGAATAATAATTTTGAAGTTGTTGGGTTGTGGTTGATCTAGTTGATAGGATAGCCCCATATTGATCCTTCTCTATATCTTACTCATTTATATTTCCCCAATACCAGGCTATTGCCTTGTACCCAGTAAGGTCCTCAGTAACCCTTTATGAATAAAGTAAGTGATTTTGGTTGAACCGTCCTATACTGAGTGGGGTCCAAAGGATGGTAGGGGCTATCCTTTGACTCCAAAATGATATACTCTAGCTGGGAAACTGCTTACATGCCTGAAAAAGTCAGAACACATTTGGGGAGGAGACATAAGTACATGTACTTAATGTTAAGCTGTATATGCATGAGGTTAATCAAGCAAGACTTCTTGAGAGACCTGAGCGTGCATGAGGGTTTGTAATGGATGTGAGATATGAGTCTCTTTGTTTTTGAGGAAGACTAGAGTGCCTCACTCACCTAAACCTCCCTCTTATCTCTTAGCAAAAGTACTTTGACTCAGGAGACTACAACATGGCCAAAGCCAAGATGAAGAATAAGCAGCTGCCAAGTGCAGGACCAGACAAGAACCTGGTGACTGGTGACCACATCCCCACCCCACAGGATCTGCCCCAGAGAAAGTCCTCGCTCGTCACCAGCAAGCTTGCGGGGTAACCTGAGCCCCCCTCTCCTCCCCTTCCTCAGCCACTGGACTTTTATATATTATAGGCAGGGATGAAATGGTCACCTAGTCAGATCTCGGCTTGCTAGCCAGAAATGACTGTGATTCTGCTGGGGGCTGCTGAGAAGGTAATGTAGGTTGAAGAGGGGCTCTGAGTTCATTACTTTGGTTAAATTGAGACTTCCACACCCTCCCTGTAGTCCAGGTAGAGCCCAGATAGAGGAAAGACGAGGATTGGAAATGCTGCAGATGCCTTTTTTGTGTGAGAAACTGGAGAGATGTGATTTCTCTCTTTGGGAGAGAATGTCCCAAAATTGATTAGGCCGAGCCTTGGGAATAATTTGGCAGGTTTAATATCCCAAGGCTAACCTAACATAGCTGGGAAAGGTAGATTGAATGAGACATGTTTTCTGTGCTTCTAAGTGTTCTGTCCCTTGGGCTGCTATTGCTTCATGTTTCCATTATGGCAGGTTTAGAAAATCCTTAAAAAGAAAAATTGATTTGCTTGCCTAAAACTACAGTGCCCCCTTAGGCTTCATTACTTAGTATCTCTTACAGTTTGCTCTGGCTCTCAAATAATGTAAAGATTGGTGAATATTATTCACAGAAAATGGGCACCTTCTCTCTCTTTTCCAGCATGTTGCGTTTGAAAGTAGCATGGGGTAGTGGGAAGAGCACTGGTTTAGGAGTCAAGATATCTGGGTTCTGGTTCTACTCCATCTCAGCAGAGCTGATGTATAACCTCGGTTAAGTCTTTTAGCCTCTGGATTTCTATTTCCTCATCTGTAAAATAGAGTTAAATATATGTAAGATTGATTCTGATTCTGAAGTCATAAATGCCAGCAGAAAAACTCTGTACTATTCATTGCAAAACTAAAAGTAAGGAAGGCTCGTGGGTGGTGAGCCTCTGCTCTGTGATACTGGGAAAGTACTACAGAGGGGAACCATTTGGGGACTACATGAGGAGAGAGTTGAGGTTTGGGGATTATAAATTCAGTCAAGAGAACCTTATAGGTATCGTAGTCTTGAGGGTCAAAAAAAAATTTACTTAAGAAGCTAGCCATGGAAGCTTCTTGTCTCTGACCCAGCCCACTTTCCCAGCCTACATCTGGGCCTTAGCTGCTAAAAAGCTTCTCTGGCAGCAGAGCTGCAGGCCTGAGGAAACATGCTCAATCATGCACATATGTTGACCCGTGTTTCAGATCCAATCTGAAGCCAGGTGTATTGTTAGGGAACCAGGAAGAAGGATAAACTGAGCTAGCCCCTGGGGCTTAGTACTGCCGCAGGGCTGGAGGAGCAGGTTCTTAGAAGATGATTCACCTTGGAGGAAGCTGGGGAAAGTGGTTAGGGTGGGAGAGGAGGAAGACTGAGAAATCTCTGCATTCCCAGAACTCAGCAACCCAGCTCTTGTGTGATGAGGAAAGGTAACCATGCAATTCATGAACAGATGGAGGAAAGGGGTTGTAGGTGACCAGCATCTTCTATGTAGTTATCACCAGCTTGGCTAGAATCTTATTGAATACAACTTGCTAGTTATGACAGAGAAGGCCAGGGCGAGAACTAACGTTCAAGAGAGCAAGATTCTGTAATCCTCGTGCCCTCTCACATCACAGATTCTGATATGCCAAACATTTGGCCCAATGAGAATGATTGATAGACTTGCTGATGTGCATGTGGGGGAGGGGAGTTGTGTATATACTTTTCTCCTGACTGGCTATTCAGTATTCAGGCTGTCATTCAGATTGGATAGGAAAAAGTTGGTGAGAAAGGAATGGAGAGAGCAGGATCCCTGGACTCCCTGGTTCCCAAACTCCTTGACTGTCACTTGTATATAATTTTTGTGTTTCTTGCTCCATTTCCTCATGCTGTCATCCTTAATCTAAAGTCCATGTGGGAAGGGGAAAATGCTGAACATCATTGTATAATTTCTTCAACTGTCCCAGCCATGTTGTACATAGATATGTCATGTTATTATATATATAAA
>CAUYLG010013042.1:0-35669 GCA_963573385.1 Cacajao melanocephalus | reverse complement strand
TGCATAAATGTCTTCTTTTGGAAAGTGTCTGTTCATATCTGTCACCCACTTTCTGATGGGGTTGTTTTTTTCTTTTAAATTTGATTTAGTCCTTACACCTTTCTTCTTACCCTTTTTAAAAAAATATACTTGTTCTTATTTTTAACACTAGCTTCCTATGAGTCACAGTTGGATCACTGTAATTTAGTGGTCAACCAGTGATTGGTTGGAAGACTTCCTTTTGTGTTGTCTATGTGTTTTTTACCCTTTGCCAGTAGATGTGTATGGGAATGCATGCCTGAAAACTTCAGGCAGTTTACAAGACAGCCTTAGCTTTCACATTCTGCTGAGCATAACCTCAGTCAGCCAGAGGCAAATGACTGGGACCTGCTCTTTTTCAGTGTCTTTCCTGGTCATGCCCCAACTCATGCCCACACATCCCTGACCGTGCATGCAGCCTCTTAAATTACAAGGAATATTTCAGAGTGCTTCACAGTTCCTTGTTATTGTCTAAGTTTCCTTTAAAAAGTCCTCCCAGAGTTTTCTTTCCCTTAACTGAAATCACAGGCTTATACAGCTGAGATGTCGCCAGCAGTTTGCTATTATTTTGGTAGTGACCAATAAGATTAAAAATTTAGACAAAATTAGAAAATGTCTAAAAAAGCAAAACTTTTTAGGACATATTCAAATAAAAATAGAAACCCTGAATAGTACTATTATGATTAAAGTAAGTAAACACAACAATTAAAACTTTCTCAAAACAAAAACTCTGGTTCCGGAGAGCATTGGCAATGCATTCTTCACATTTTTAAGGAAGAAATAAGGACAATGTCATACAAAGTCTTCTGAAGAATAGCAAAAGGAATCAGAACCTTGACAACAAAACCTAAGAACATTACAAGAAAGGAAACTAAGATCAATTTCACTCATGAACATAGATGCAAAATTCTAAACAACAAATCAGCAAATCGAATCAAGCAGAAAATAAAAAGAGTAAAACATTGAGATATAATGAAATGATTCCAAAAGCAAGGTAATTTTAATATTGAGAGTCAATATAATTCATCAAATATAAAATAAGTGGGGAAATTCATAAAATTAAATTAATATGTTCATAAAATTCATAAATTCATTAAATTAATATGTTCAGAAAACATTTTTATAATATACCTATGATAAACATATTTCAGCAAACTAGGAATAGAAAGTGACAAATTAATCTACTAAAAATATGTCAGCAAAACACATTTGATATCCAAATGTTGAGAGATTTCCCTCTGAGGTGGAATATGTTTAAGGTTATCTACCAACAATATTATATACAAGTCTTAAACAATGGAATAATGGAAGGAACAGAAATGAAATTATATGAATGAAAATATCTTTTACATTGAGTTTTTAAAATTTGACTATGATGTAACTAGATCTATATCTCTTTGATTTTGTTCTACTTAGAGTTTGTTCTTAGAGATTGAATCTGTAGATTCATATTAAACCTGTGAAATTAAATCTAAAATTATTTACAAGAAGTATAACTATGTACTGGAAAATTCAAATGAACCTATAAATAATGTACTAGAATGAATAAGTATGTTTAGTAAGGTTGCTCTACCTAGGAACCTGGCTACAAATATAAAAATATAAAAGTAAAAATGCCAGATTTAAAAACATTTTTCATACCAGCAACAAATGATACCAAAATGTGAAAAGGTACCTATTCCCTTTTCTTTTCTTTTCCTTCCTAAACAATTCAGTACTGAAGCTGTCATGTAGGACAGAGCAACGTTGCTGCCTGCTTGGGAAGGGGTGGTTTGGTGTGGAATCTGGAAACCAGAGCAGCAGGAGGAAGTAATAGACACCATGGAAAGAATCAACCATGTGGCCTCAGGCCTATGCAGAGGAGGAGGTCTGGTGGGCAGCTCAGAGTACAAGCAGTGTGCAGAGGGTGTCCAAGCATTGGGGTGACGCAGAGTGGGGTGTCAGAGCCCTGGGGTAGTAAACAGGTTAAGCAGAGAATCCAGGCAAACAGATAGGCTGACCCATGGGGTCTGAGCCTACAGGGACTCTAAAGAGGATGAGGAAGGTGCCCATCCAAACAGAAAAGGGTGCTGGGCATGATAGGACATTAGTTACAGCTGGGGATGAACCAAATAAGTAAATAAATTCAAAAGAATACCAGCAGGCTTTGTAATGTCACAAAATGAATTAACAAATATGGAAAAAGAGAAGAAAGCTACAATAACACTGTAATGTTGGATTCGAATTAGAAACATCAGTGCGTACTAACATATTTCAATCTATAAAAATGGAGATGTGTGCACACACATATATACATATGTGCATATATACACTTCTATATATTGCCTAACTTTGTCCATTGCAGACCTAGGAGTGGCCATATTCCCAGGGGTGCACAGATGTTACATTTTTAATACTATTATTTACAAAAAGGAATGATGGAGCCTTAGATAAAGGGCTAATTCTTAGGTCAGTGCAGGAGAAATAAAAAATGTGCCAGAGATATCTTGGTATATATTCTTGAAAGCAAAAAAAGTACTCAAACAATAAATATGTCAAAAGAACCACTTTAAAATATACCTGTTGGCCAAATTGAGGACAATTTCAGCATCAAAATAAATTAAATAAGTAAATGTAATTCTAATCCATTAGGTAAAAGAGAAAACCATTAATCTCTAATGAATGCATCTGTACATATATACAGACAAGATATTTACCTCATTTGAAAATACCTCCCCACAGAAACACTCATTAAGTAATTACTAAGGGAAAAAAGAGTAACTTCACAGTAGATAAGCCTGGCAGACGCCACATTCATCAAGTAATCAAGGCAGTAATCATTAGTAATAGAACAAATCAAAATTGCAAGCCTCCTGATAGAATACAGGAGAACAACAGAGCATCACTACAGTTTTATTTATGACAAAATGGAAATCCTGAATCCATTTATGAAGAAACATCAGACAATTCCCAATGAGAAATATTCTACAAAACCACTGGCCCATGATCCACAAAAGTGCCACGTTCACGGAAGTCAGTGACTAAGGACCTCTTTCTGACAACTGAATGCAACAGGTAAATCTGAACTAGTTTACTTTGCTATAGGATGTTATTGGGACAATTAGACACATAAACAGGATCTGAGGACTAAATATTATTACTATGCCAATGTTAATTTTCTGATTTTGATAGCTGTAAGAGATTTTGTGTTAATGTAGAAGAACATCATTCTCCACAGGAAATGAACACTGAACTATGTAGGGATAATGGGACATCAGGTAACCAGACTAGTTGATAAGGTTCTGAGAATAGAATACCTGTCCTTCAAACTATTCTATAGCTTTTTTATTGATTCAAATGTTTTAAAAACTGAACAAAAGTACCAAAATAGCATTTTTAAATAATGTGTATTTCTATTAAAAATGTGCAAGACACTGTCATGTTAATCACATGTCAATTTTCTATACAGAAAAATATATAACATTAATAAAATAAATGCAAATGTAAAATATGCAATCATGTTAGTTTTCTCCCATACTGTTAGGTAGATAGCATGAAGCCCTAGTAGATTTTCCAGAAAATTAATATTTTGGTGGAAATTCACAAGTTGTTTCCAGAATGTAGATAGACAAAAACGTTAAGATAAGCTACTGGGTTTGGAGAAGTTTACAAGGTCATAGTAATTAAGAGAATGTGTTATTGATACAAGGATGGATAAAAATAGAACGGAACAGGCTAAGAGACGAGAAATGGAGCCTCTTATAAGTGGACACTTTTATTACAACAAAGTTTGTACCACAGAGCAGTAGAGAAGAAACAGTGTTTCCAAAAAATTGTGCCTGGTCAACTAGATATCCACTTGGAGAAAAGCAAAATGGCTCCTGCCTCACCACAAAGCATTCTGTACCTTGTGGTTGCCTATCTAAATGTAAGATGAAACCCCCTCTGACAGAGCCCCTTGAGCAATAGAACTCCTGTGGTGATGCAAATGTTTCACATCTACACCCTCCAAGATGGTGGCCATAGCCACATATTGCTTTTGAGCATGTGAAATGTGGCTAGTGTAACTCAACCACTATATTTTTTACTTTCTTTTTATTTTACTTAATTTATGTTTAAATACCCACATGCGGCTGGCTAGTGGCTGCTGTATTACATAGTACAGTTCTAGATAATAAGAGAAGAGAATATCTTTTTGTCCTTGGGGTAGGCAGATATTTCTTGATGGAACAGACAAGTGTTCTCCATAAAGGAAAAAATTTGCAAGTAAGAACTTATACTCATCAGAAGTCATCATCAAGAAACAATGTAAACCAACAAGTAGAAGTTATTGCAACACACCTAGCTAACAAGTTCTCAGTCCTGAATCAACAAAGACCTCCCATAATCATTAGAAACTTAGCAAAGAAAATGAAAATGGAATTAACGGACAAATAGCTTGAACAAGTATGTCACAAAAAGGATAGCCAATGAAGTAGTGCTTTATATCAGTAGTCATCAGGGTGCTTCTAATTAACACCATGAGACATCACTGCACACCCACCAGAAAGGCTAAAATTTAAAAGATTCACAAGACATGTGGCAGGGATGTGGAGTGACAGTCGCCCTCCTGTAGTGGTAAATTGGAATCCACTTTATAAAACAGGTAATATCCACTAAAATTAAATGTATGTAAGCTTTATAAACAGCAATTATTCTCTAATGGATATGTCCAGTATAAATGCACACACATGCAGGCCACGAGTCTTGAGCAAGATGTGTAGAATGTTCCTCAACTTGGGTTTAGCTGATCTTTTCTCGTGATAAAAAAAAAAATCATGGTACATGGTAAGAAAGTATGGAATACAATGAGTATTGCAAAGTAATGAAAATGAAAAAAAATCACTACATGCAACAACCTGGATAAAACCTGCAAATATAATATTCAGTGACAAAACAAGATACAAAGGATACCTTTGGTGTCATCTTCAAATGGTTCCTTTGGTGTCATCTTCAAAACAGGTGGTACCTGCCCATCGTAGGTTGGGGAGGGGGGACTGTAACTATGATAGGACAGAAAGGGGCCTCCAAGGTGAGCAGAGTGTGCAGTTTCAGGCCCTGGGTAGTGGATACCTGGGTTTGCTCCCACGTGATCATTCATTCAGATGCATGCTTATGATTACCTTTTGGTTGGTTACAGGGCAATACAAATTGTAACATCATTACCGTAAATTCCTAATCTTGCATATTTATAAAATTGACATGCTGTGTGACTTCTTCCCACAGGCCAGCTATCTCCTAAGCCTAGTTTTATGACAGTGCTTCTCCTGCCAGTTTTTTCAAGAGCATGGTTGAATGTTTCCATGATCCTCAAAATTAAATGTATTCCTTTGAAATAAAAAATAAACCTGGTATTATGATTTCAGTGATGGTGAGAATATTACAACATTCCACAATAATTCATTCTTTTATTTTTTTTTTCCACAGAGAACTTGACTCTGCATCCCCTAAAATAGTAGCAGGCACTGCTTTAAAAGAATGAAATGGCTTATTCTGTCAAATGGTGATCGAACCCATTTTAACTTTGCAGGATGGATTTTATGGTGCTGACAACTTTTCTAAATGATTTCTGGGCTAAAATACTGAATTAGTATTATTATCCTTCGGCGTGTCATTAGATGTTTAATGAATGTTTTTAACACAGATAACAATGGACACTGTTATCCTGGTAGACATATAAAAGAAACCATTATCTCACTACTTTAATGTCCTTCTTTACTTTAGTTCTCTTAAAATCCTTCCAAAAGGAAAATGTGTCTTCCTCTCTTCATTCTTCATGCCTCTCCGGGGCTCGCATTAGTTGCTAATTGCAGTTTCCTGCTTTATCTCCTTTGGTCCACGGGGATCACAGACCTTTTTGTGACTTCTTCTCTCTAATACCAGGCATAAATTGCTATTTATTATCAACATATATAATGTGCCTGCACTGTCAAGGGAAAATTTCTCTGAGATGAAAATATTTCCATAAAAATAGATGCTTACATTTTAATTGTAGACGATATGGCTGTTCTTATTCTTATCTATGTCAGAGTTAAGAAATAAAAACAGCAAAATAAAAGTGCGATAGGAAAAAGGCTAAACCATAAGCTCATACACAGCCTATCCTGGTGTAAACTGCAATAAATGACCACAGCATGAGACATTAGCAGTGAGTTAGATCAAAATGATATTTTTTCTAACATTAATAGCTCAGAGTCGCCCTCATATAAAATCCAAAGACTTGAGTGTTTTTTGAATTATGATTTCTCTGGAAAACATTGCCTTAAATTTCATTTGTGGCATTTTGAAATATATTCCAATGAAACCTGGAAAAAATTGTATTTTCCACACACATTTGCACCTTCCCAGTCTTTCTCATTCCTTCTTGCTATACAACCTCCCTCTTGCTAACAAAATTGAATCCTTTTTTATAAATTGAGGTATTTATGGTCTATCAAGACAACAGTTAAAGAAATGAAAAGCTATTTCCACTAAACAGCCCACTACTAATACAGTATAGAAAGTTTTGTCATACTTCAGTAACCCCACAGAAGAATTACCTGTTTCTCTTATAGAAACTAATTGCATCCTTTTGGTACAGTTTCAACTTCCGGGAATAGCAAGAAAACGGACAAATCACTCCCTGGCAGAATTGTTTCTACATTGTGCCACCTGATACAATCCATTCATGCCATTTGAGAGCTGTCACAGCCAGCACGTAAGATGTGCGTGTGTGTGGGTGTGCATATGTGTGTGTGTGCTATTTCTATTTTAGAGTAAAATAAGAAAAGGAATTTCTCTTCTAATTAGAAAAACATAAAAAATATTTTTTTTGAATATTCTTCACACTTTGTTCTACCATTGGAACCAAAGAAATAGAAGAAGTGTACAATATTTCTTGCAGCATTTTCTAATGGAGACACTGGAATCATTATGCCTTCTATAGTGCACTGAGCTGAAGCTGTTAATGTACCACCTTAAACAGAAACTTTATATTTTTGGCTTTTTTTTTAAAATCTCTGCTATGTCTTTACTTCTGTGAATTTTCATACTTGGTAAAGTCAAAGAAGAAAAAGGAAAAGTTATTGCACCTGGAAATAGTTTACCTCTTTGCTGAATTTCTTTAGTTATTATTTCAGCTATTTGTGCTTTGAACAAGAATTTTCCTCCCACATGAAATGACTTCTCCATCTGCCTGACCTTCTGAAGATAAAAAGTGAAAAAAGTGCCACAGATTTCTTACCAGAACTGTAGTATGGGGCCTGTGAGGCTCACGTGTGTAGGATGGGAAATAATGAGGCTTCTTTTGTTTTGTTTCTGTTTTTGTTCCTCCTGATTTAGCACAATTGAATCCAAATAGGAAACAGAGATAAGAAAGGAAATGCAAGTCAAAGGTAATTGGGGGTTCACTTTGTCTCATGAGATATTTGCGAGCCCTTTTCCAAAGCTGGTGTTATTGTTAGGTTTCTACCTGTCTGTTTAGTAAAAAGACACAAAAATAGTTGAAATAACAGTAAGTTAACATCAATTTAAAATCCAGATCCTTCAGCTGGAACTTCACAAAGATTCCCTAGGCCTCCTTATTTACTAAAGATTTTTAAAGTTTAAAAGTCTTGCCAATAAAAACAATATATTTTATGAATTAATCTTTCTGAACATGACACTTTTCAGCCATGTCAGATTTTTCAGGCTGCCACTAAAGAAATCAAACAAGGGTCAGAACAGAGTGAACACAGAAACTGAAAAGAAGAAAACCTGTGCATCACAATAGAGAATATCCAAAAGCCACCGCACCTGTTTTCCAGCTGGGACTTAGTTTTGCAATCTGAATTTTATCAACAAGCCCAGCAATATCCAGACTGCCAACAGAGATACTCTGAAGGCAGAAAGAAGCCAAATTCTGCATGGGAATAATCTCAAGCTCTAAAGTGAAATCTTAAACTCTTTAAGACATTTTAGCCTCTGAGTTTGTTTTTTCTTTTGTGTTTGAGAAACAAGACCATGCATTCTCCCCTTAGGGATGAAATTAGTCATGGGTGACCTCAGTGGGTAGCAACTGTGCCCTTCTTACCAAAAAGCTACATGTGCCAGGCACTAGCAGGCAAGAAGCTGCTGACCGTCATCTGGTAGATGATGGGATGGAGAAAACATGTCTGATTGGAAAGCCAGGCCAATATGCCGGTGCCTCAGCAATTATCATGCCCATCTGCTCCTTAGCTTCCAAGCTTATCTTTGTACACCTAGGCTTAAAGAGAGAGAGACAGACAGACAGACAGATAGACAGAGAAAGGCAAAGAAAGGCAAAGAGAAGCAGAGACAAAGACAGAGACAGGAACAGAGACACCTTTCAAGCATCTCACTGGCACTTAGTATACAGGAAATTTAAAGGTTTTGATATACCTCATATGAAATCAACTGGAGAAGGTCCTTTTAAAAAGCGTGATTCTTTAATATTGATATTATTTAATGCGTATATTTCATTGTTGCTGAGCACTTCATATATTGTTGATCTCAACTCTCTAACAACATAATTCTATCGCATATTCAGAACAAATTTCAATAGTTACTGGGCTTTTTTCCTATGCTTATCAAAAAATTGTATATGATAGCTATTATCTGAACCTATTCTAGCTCAAGCCTATGTTAACAAATATGATACAGAAAATTCACAAGTCAAAATTATTCAGGAAAAATATCCTGGGGAAATTATCCACGTTTATTTAATGGAAACTAATACATTCAATCAGTTTTTGAAATGCATAATATTTATCAAGAACCAAATATATATATTATATATGTAATATGAGTCAGTCATTCTAATCAGTAGCTAATTCACGTATGTATTGAGCATTTATTTTGTGCAAGACCCTGTGAAAAATGTACTAGACATAAAAGATAAGTGAAACTTGCTTCCTGCCTTCTAGGAACTCACATTTTAGCAGGAAAGATAAAGCAAATGCATTAACAACCCTAACACATGGTAGAATGTAGTAAGATCAAGGAGTATAATGAGCATATGGTGAATTTATGCGTAGAAAACCGATTCTGAATGATGCTTTAAGTTGGGAGTGAAAGGCCATGGCCAGGCATGTTAAGGGTCCAATGATGCAAAAAGAAAGGAAACCCAAGAATTTATCACCGCTGCTCAAAAGGAATTCCCGATAGGATAGAGGAATGGAGATTGCATTTAGCTGGTAACAGAAACCCTTACTATCCTTCCTTTAAAATGCACAGAATAGGTTCTTTTCATGTAACAATTTGAATCTTTATTTTTCTAATTTCTAATTTATTTTTAATTAACATTTTGATGACCATTTGAACAGAACTAGAGAAAATGAGAAACTGGACCTATATCCCAATTTTTTGAATGTCTAAGACTTTTACCTTAATTATTTCAGCAATACACTGTCTACTGTGGTTTTGGAAAGGGAGCAAATCCAGACTATTTTAAAGCAAATTCAGATATCATGTCACCTCACCTGTTTGAAATGTGTTATGCCATTGGGTTGATTTCCCTGTTGACTTTCCCACTGTTATGAACTGAACTGTTTACCCACAAAATTCATATATGGATGCCCTAACTCCAGTACATTAGAATGTGGCTGCAATTGGATATAAGGCCCTAATGGGTAATTAAGTCTAAATAAACAGATAATAAGGATGAGGCCTTGAACTAATATAACTGATGTCCTTATAAAAAGTGGGAGACACCCCAGGGATGCCCAGATGAAAGGCCATGTAAGGACACACAGAGAAGGCAGCCATCTGCAATCCCAGGAGAGAAATCTCAGGAGAAACCAACCCTGCTGGCACCTTGATCTTAGACTTCCAACCTCCAGAATGTAAGACAACAAATTTCTGTATTTTAAAGCTATCCACTCTGTGGTATTTGTTATGGCAGCCCTGGCACATGAATACTACTACATTTTGGATGTAACACATTTCACTGTGCTCTGTATTTTCTGCTAACTGATTGTGGAAAATGCTAAAGTGACCTCCAAGTGCAATGATCACCCCAGCCGCCATGAGTAATGGTTGACAAAGGCTCCTGGCTGCTGCCCCCTTTGCTGGAGAAATACCCAGAGCCTGTAGAAGCTGCCTCACCTGGAGAAGAATCCCCACCACTTCACACCTATTGCCCTAAAGCCAATGACTGCCTGACATGGGAGAATGAAACACTGGCCCGTTTGACCCATGGGTGGGCTGAAGGCAAGTCTCTGGTGTGGCCCACGCCCCAGAGCACTGTGGGTCCAACCAAGGTGTGGCTGTGGTTGAGCGTGGCTTACTCAGCTCTTGCTCCTGCCCTGTCTGGATTTACAACCTCAACTTTTTCCTGAAGAGCATCCTCTCAATAAGGCACCTGCACTGTGTGTACTTGATTAGGAACTGCACTCTAAGGCAGCTGGTGACAGTGAAAGTCCTAAGACAAGACTCCCAGGCTGTGATTTTAGACTTGGGTCCTGGGCTGACCTGGAGGTGAGACAGTATCTGCCTGGAGGTAGCTGGAGCGTGGATGGCACCTAGCGAGCAACCCTATAATTGTTCAGGTTTCACCTGTGGTCATCTGGAAGCTGATCCACACAGAAGGTGTTTAGCAGGAAATATTCATATACCTGCTCTTGGAGTTTCTCTTGTCTTAAAAATATATATGAAGGAAATGGAATTACAAGGACTGAGAGTTTGAATGGATGTCACTAAGAGCCGTGGATTACTTAAAAAGAGTTAGCCACAGGCTCAGATTATTGATCACAATTTACAGCATAATGTGTAGGTCAGTAAACTTCCTCAACAGTATTTAAATACATGGTCACTACTGCAGCCAGAGGCAAACAGAGATAAAGACCAAGTAGAGAACCTAAGTTTAACAATGGGAAAACCCCAAGGGAGGCTCCGTTAGTGGTCTTTGGTGGCTTCTGTGCTTTCTGGCACAAAATAGTTTCCAAAGCTTATGCTGCCCGCAAACCTAGAATCAGTCATTCTCTAAGGAGTCCTCATTTCTTTCAGTGGAAAATGGTATTTCACATCTTCAATATAGATTCAAGGCTACTCTGAATTTGGATGGGAGTGTAAGTCCAATAAAGTCAGACAAAATTAGTTATTGAAAAAAAATTTTGTTTTTGCTTGCTAATGTAGAACTATAGATTAAGTTTAAGTATTCGCCATTTTGATGTTTAATTTTGTTCTGAAATTCGATTTTCATAGTCAGTATCTGTTTAGTCTATTCTCATGCTACTATGAAGAAATACCTGAGACTAGAGAATTGATAAAGGAATGATGTTTAATTGACTCAGAGTTCTGCAGAGCTGGGGAGGCCTGAGGAAATTTACAACCATGGCAGAAGGGAAAGCAAACACATCCTTCTTCGCATGGTAGCAGTAAGGAGAAGTGCCAAGCAAAAGTGGGAAAAGCACCTTATAAAATCATCAGATCTAATGAGAACTCACTATCACAAGAACAGCATGAGGGTAACTGACACCATGATTAAATTACCTCCCACTGGGTCCTTTCCATGATACATGGGGATTGTGGGAACTACAGTTCCAGATGAGATTTGTCTGGTGACATGGTCAAACCATATCATTTCACCCTTCACCCCTCCCAAATCTCATGTCCTCACATTTCAAAACAAAATCATGCCCTTCAACAGTCCTCCAAACACTTAGCTTATTCCAGCATTAACCTAAAAGTCCAAGAGCGAAGTCTCATCTGAGACAAGGCAAGTCCCTTCTGTCTATGAGCCTGTAAAATCAAAAGCAAGTTAATTAATTCCTACATACAATGTGGGTACAGGCATTGGGTAAATACACCTGTTCCAAATGGGAGAAATTGGCCAAAACAAAGGGGCTACAGGCCCCATGCAACCATGCATGTCCAAAATCTAATAGGGCAGTCATTAAACCCTAAAGTTCCAAAATGATCTCATTTGACTCCATGAACCATATACAGGGCATTCTGATGGAAGAGGGGGCTCCAGTGACCTTGGGCAGGTCTGCTCCTATGGCTTTGCAGGGTACAGACTCCCTCCCAGCTGTTTTCATGGGCTGGCATTGAGTGTCTGTGGCTTTTCCTGATGCACAGTGCAAGCTGTCAGTGGATCTACCATTCTGGGGTTTGGAGGACGATGGCAGTGCCCCAGTGTATGCTCTGTGTCAGGGCTCTGATCCCACATTTCCCTTCCACACTGCCCTAGCAGAGGTTCTCCTTGAGGGCTCTGCCCTTGCAGCAAACATCTGCCTGGAAATTCAGGTGTTTCCATACATCCTCTAAAATCTAGGTGGAAGTTCCTAAAACCTCAATTATTGACGTCTGTGCACCCACAGGCTTAACACCACATACAAGCTGCCAAGGCTCGGGGCCTGCATCCTCTGAAGCAATGGCTGGAACTTTACATTTTTAGCCACAGCTGGAGATGAAGCAACTGGGACAGAGGTCATCATGTCTTAAGCCTGCATAGAGCAGGAAGCCCTGGGCCCAGTACATGGAATCATTTTTCCCTCCTAGGCCTCCAGGCCTGTGATCAGAAGGGCTGCCGTGAAGCTCTCTGACATGCCCTGGAGACATTTTCCCCATTGTCTTGGTGATTAACACTCTGCTTCTCGTTACTTCTGCAAATTTCTGCAGCAGGCTTCAATTTCTCCCCAGAAAATGAGTTTTTCTTTTCTTTCACATTGCCAGGCTGCAAGTTTCCTAAACTTCTATTCTATGCATCCTCTTGAATGCTTTGCCACTTAGAAATTTGTCCTAAGAAATGCCCTAAATAATCTCTCTCAGGTTCAAAGTTCTACAAATATCTAGGGCAGAGGCAAAATGCCACCACTCTCTTTACATAGCAAGAGTGACCTGTTCTCCATTTCCAAAGTTCCTCATCTCCATCTGGGACCACTGCAGTCTAGACTTCATTGTCCACATCACTATCAGCATTTTGGTCAAAGCCATTCAAAAAATTTGAAGTTCCAAACTTTCCCACGTTTTCCAAGTGTGGAATTCCAAACTTTTCCACATTTCCTGTCTTTGTCTTAGCCCTCTAAAGTGTTTTAACATCTGCTTGTTATCCACTTCCACATTTTTGGGTATCTTTACAGCAGCACCACACTCTGTGCTGTACCAATTTACTGTACTAGTCCATTCCCACTCTGCTATGAAGAGACACCAGAGACTGGGTCATTTACAAAGAAAAGAGATTTGATTGACTTACAGTTCCACAGAGCTGGAAGGCCTCAGAAAACTTACATTTATGGCAGAAGGAGAAGCAAACACATCCTTTATCACATGGCAGCAGGAAAGAGAAGTGTTGAGCAAAAGGGGGAAAAGCTCCTCATAAAACCATCAGATCTCATATGAACTCACTCACTATCATGGGAACAGCATGGAGGTAATCGCCCCCGTGATTGAATTACCACCCACAGGGATCCTCCCATGATACCTGGGGATTCTGGGAACCACAATTCAAGATGAGATTTAGGTGGATACACAGCCAAACCATTTCAGTATTCAAGAAGCATCATTGTCTGGGGTAATACTCAAGGATCACTGTCTCATGCTGAGGACATCAAGGACACAGACACACAGGAAGTGAGGTTAGGAACAGAGGTTTAATAGGCAAAATAAAGAGAAAAGCTCTCTCCTACAGAAAGAGGGGTCCCGAGAGGGTTTTCCAGTCCATGGCAAAATGCAAGGGGTTTTATAGATGAGCTTAAGGAGGCAGTGTCTGATTTACATAGGGCACAAAAGATTGGTCGGTCCAGGTGTGCATTTACATAAGCTGCAAAAACTGGTTAGGACTACATGTGCCATTTGCATAGTATGTGAAAATCTGGACACCCACACCCTCATCTTTCATTATGCAGATGGATAATTTACGTGGCCAGTGCCATGTTGCCTGTTCCTTTACTGTGCACATGGTGACAAGGAAAAGGGAATATGGAGCCTCCATGTTGAACATACCTGGCCCTCATGTAGCCCCTTTCTCCTGGCACAGCTACCAGCATTCACACTTGCAAGCTTCCAGCTTGCTTATCTATGTCTGCAGCTCAATCTTTCAGGCTGCTCTTTGTTAAAAATGAAATGATTTGGGGGCTGCTTTTTGTTAAAAGGGAAATTCCACCAAGGACTCTTTTACCCTCATTATCTGCCTAAATAATTTTTTTCTGTCTCCTTTATCAGTATTATATCAAATGACTTCTAACACCTATATAAAATTAAAAGCATAATTAAATTGGAAAACCCAAAAATCTATCCCTTATAAATCCTTCATCAACAATTTAAAACTCTATGTATCCATGGCAAATCAATTTTAAGAATTAAATAATGACAGGTGTAAGAGATGCAATGATACAAACTAAAGTAACAGGATGAAAAACATAGGCATTCTATTTACACTTGATATGTGATAAAATATAGTACTTAATCCAATTCTTTCATTGTTAACCATGTATTACTTCTAGTATTTTCTTTAAAATTTGTACAAATATATTCATAGTGTTCAATGTATTAGAGACATGCTCTCTGAGAAAGAGAGGAAAATATAAAGTATAAAACTCAGTGCTGAGAGAAAACTTAGAAATGAACTACCATTACAGTGTGTGGACCAGGGTCCTAATTACACATGGGGCTTACTACAGAGGTTACCGGGAGGTCACGATATTATCCCTTCCACCCAACTTTGCACTAGAAAAACTTAAAATCATAATGCGTGCAAAAAAAATGTGTATTTTAAAAACATGACAGAACATAAAATATGAAATTATATGAAATTAGTTCTGTACCTGATAAAATGCAAATCACTATGCCATTGGCTTGGCAAAGGTGTAAAATTTATAAATACTGTTATTAAGATAGAAAAATATCCATAAGGAAAAATTAAAGGTGTGAACCTGTGGATGAATGCCCCACTACCACAGCAGATATGTGCCCCCAGTGCCAACTCATTCTAACTCTATTGTCAAAACTACATGATTTATTAAAATGCCTTTTAGAGTCTGTCTCTCAATGTTCACCTATCCGTTGTGTCAATATTTGTTGAGCCCTTTATTTGTTGGGTAAAACTACCTCAGTCTTCTAATGATCTTTCTCAACATAGCCCTCCCCGAACCTCCTTATTCCCCACCTGATCTCACCACTACCATCTTAGCACTGTGGATGTAACCATCTGCCACTTCAAGATACAGACTTATCTTCCTTCACAAACTTTATTTTTGATTACTTGTTTAAAGTTTATTCACATTTAAATTTGTTTTTTTGTGAAAAAAATAATTTGTCAAATTAGGCTGTAATAAGTTATTTCTTAATTACAGCTCTACTTAGCACTTTTAGTCTTCATCTTTCTTTTTTTTTTCTATGAAATACTTAACATTTATTCCCCAAATTGTTACAGCTCTTAATGTGTTTATGGGCCAGAAGTCAAGATAATTTTTAGATTTCTTAACTAAAGCTAGAAGTCTGACAATAAATTTCAATCCTGGATCAATGTACAGTAATGCCATAAACAGAAGGAAAGCCTTGGGAAACTCACTCCAGTTAAAGTTTAAAAGTCAAAAACCAAGACTTTCATATCCTAAAATTAAAGTAATGCCACTCAATTTAAAGACAAAACTCAGTAGACATAGGTGGGTTGACTACATGTATGTGTACATGTGTGTATGCATGTGTGTGCATGTACTTATGAGACAAAAAAACTCCAAATGTACAAAAAATCTATGTACGCAGCTGGATTTTTGTTATAGATAATAATCAAATATGAATCTAGGAAAGAGCTATTAATAAATTCTTGATTTAGACAAGCAACTTTATAGTATGTGGGTTTATTTCAAGGTGAATTTTCTTAAGATTTAATTTCCTAATGAGAGGCATAAGACACTCAAGCAGTAGTTGGATTTCACACTTATGAAGAAATGCAATGTGTATAAAATTCATGTATAATATATTATTTCTACTAACAGATGCTAATGAGAGAAACCAACAAAACACCTGTTGTGTAAACAAACAATTTGCATTAGGAAATGAACCTCTGTGAAACATCTGTACTGGGCGGGTGATTGAGCAAAGGAACAGAAAAATTCACATGATTTTATTGCTCCTGGTTTCATCACTCTATTCTGAATTCCTGATGCTTTTTCTAGCTTAAGCTTATTCATCAAAGATTTGATAAGGTCCTACTATATGCTTTACTGTATTAAGTGCTTTGAGGAAAATCTATATGAAAATTAGGTCCCTTCCTTCAAGAAGACTTTTACAAATTGCTATAATGCAAGGCAAATGCAATATGTGATACAGTGGAAGTAGGTACAAAATACAAAGAGTATAAATAGTATAAATGCAGAGAGAGTGATATCAAAGGCATTCTACGAAGCTTAATATAGGCAGATTCACTGTGATAAGAGAATTAGAGAGGGCTTCCTTTCCAGAAAGATTTTACATGGAGTGAGTTCTTCAAGCTCAGACAGGATTGGAGGAAAGGATATTGCAGATAAAAAGGCAGAAAGAGCAAAATTATAGATCCTGTTTAGGGAATGAAAAATGTTCCAGTATTACAGGCTTTTTTATGTTTATCTGTTCCCTATATTTTTTGTCATGAAATATTTTGCTTTTTGAATGTGTTTAGAAACTAGAGACCATGAATGAGGTTTATAATAAGGAATGAAACAGCAGAGGCCAGACTGTGAAAGACAGCAAAGGAAATCCGGGTAAGGTAATTTATTTTATCATGTAATAAGATAATATCAAAGTTCTTAGAACAGGGAGTAATTAGACCAATGTTGCTTGGAGGCAGGGAGAAGAGAAGGGAGTATTGCTAGCAGCTTGGATATCATCTCTGAAGTATAGCATTGCTGTCACACAGTGAGCCCATAACCCCACGCCAGGACTGTGCCGTGGACTGCCTCTTAAATCCCCACAACAACCCTATGTCAGCAGGACTGTAACTATTAGCCTGCTTTTCAGATGGAACTGAAGCACTAAGAGGATATTAAGGGCTAGAGAGAACAAGTTATCTGTTGGTCTAATACAATGAGCATATATAGCTCATGCCTTCAAAAATTATCCTGCTTCCAAGGAGATAACTGATTATGAGCATCAGGATGTAGTCAAATATTTGACCTTATGATCTTGGGTTCCTCTAAATTGCATCTCACCATGTTTCCCTTAGCCACTTCGCCAACCTCCAGTCCATCCTCATTATAACAAAAATTACGTCACCCTCTCAGTGCTGGGTTGTTCTCCCTACAAAACTTCCCAGTGGAGGCACTGCTCATCATTCCATCATATGGTTCACAGATACTCACTGCCTTGGTCTTTTTCCCATGCCAACCCATCAAATCCATTCCCTTCACCCTCTGAACAGGAGCCCACCACTCTCTGTAAAGGGCTGTGAAAATCTTCAGTGTCCTGCAGACATCACTCAATCAACTGTTATTTCCTCAGTACTAACCGAATGCTCAAAACTGCACTATAATAGAAAAAACAAGCAAACAAACAAACAGAAAAAGAACCTAAAAGGCTGGGTGTGGTGGCTCACGCCTGTAATCCCAGCACTTTGGGAGGCCTAGGCAGGCTGATCACCTGAGGTTGGGAGTTCCAGACCAGCCTGACCAACATGGAGAAACCCCGTCTCTACTAAAAATACAAAACTAACTGGGCATGGTGGCAGGTGCCTGTAATCCAAATACTCAGGAGGCTGAGGCAGGAGAATCACTTGAATTTGGGAGGTGGAGGTTGTGGTGAGCTGAGATTGCACCACTGCATTCCAGCCTGGACAATGAGAGTGAAACTCTGTCTCAAAACAAAACAAAACGAAATAAAAAACTAAGAAACAGGTGTTGCCTTTTTAACAGTTTTGATCAGTTAGGAAAAGAAGATAGCTATGTGTATTAGTTTGTTCTCACACTGCTATAAAGACATACCTGTGACTGGGTAATTTACAAAGATAAGAGATTTAATTGACTCATGGTTCTGCAGGCTGTATAGGCAGCATGGCTGGGGAGTCCTGAGGAAACTTTTAATCATGGCAGAAAGTGAAGAAGAAGCAGGCACATCTTCACATAGCCAGATGAGGAGGAAGAGAGGGAGGAGAGAGGTGCCACACACTTTTAAACAACCAGACCTTTTTATAACACACTCTCTATCAGAACAGCACCAAAGAGGAAATCCGGCCCCATGAGCTAATCACTTCCCACCCGGCTCCACTTTCAACACTGGGGATTACAATTTGACATGAGATTTAGGTGGCGATGCAGACCCAAACCGTATCACTATCCTTGTAAGATGAGCACAAGAAGAAAGGCAAATATATCTCCATGTGTGCCTTCATCCATATGTGAGTTTCAAGCTCAAAGCCCTCTTCATTCATAAATGTCTGAACATTAACAGAATGAATATAGTGGGCAAATGAATATTTCAAATTTCTAAACAAAAGATTGTCAGTAGATAAAGTCAACTCCAGATAGTAGATTCTACATAGCCCTTAAACCAATATGGCTAGGTGCCATTTTACTATGAAATGTCACAGTGAGGATAGAATACAAAGATTTGAATTGTTTAAGATGGAACATATGGAATAATCTAATGGTTACAGACACCAAGATGGGTGCTTCCTTAGTGTTTTCTACAAACAAAGAAAGCATTAGGAATTCTCTGAGGCACATGTCCTTTGCAAAAATCTTTTTTTTTTTTAACAAAATCTGCCTGTTTTAGGCAAATTAATGGTAGCCTAACATTTCATCTCTCCCAAAAGAGTTAACTTTTTTTTTCTAAGTTAAATAATGAGATTAACAATGTGAAGATGTGAAGGCTGGGCTCAGTGACTCATGCCTGTAATCCCAGCACTTTGAGAAACCAAGGCCGGTCAATCTCTTGAGCCCAGGAGTTGGAAACCAGTCTGGGTAACATGACAAAATACCACCTGTACTAAAAAAAGTTAGCCTGGTGTGGTGACACATGCTGGTAGGCCCAGATACTCTGGAGGGTGAGGTGGGAGAATCACCTGAGCCTGGGAAGTCGAGATTGCAGTGAGCCATAATCTCACCACTACACTCCGGTCTGAGCAACAGGAGTGAGACCCTGTCTCAAAAAAACATGTAAAAAACTCTGTCTTATTTTTCTAAGTGTTTATGTGGATTTAAACTTGTTTAATCATTTCAAGCCTCACTTTGAAGGGCAGATACTAGAGTTCTTTAGATTCACAGGGGTAACTCATCTCTTATATGTGGAAGAACTGAAGAATGTCTCACACAACAATCACTCAGTAGGGAAGTAGGCCACATAACTAAGAACAATCTAAAGACTGGCTTATTGTCTAAGAAGAAACATTAAAAGAATGGAGTATTGATCTGAAAAACAATTCTCTCCTAATATTGGCTTTATCACTAAGCATCTTTAATATTTCCAGTACATACTTTCATATAGACATTTTAAAGACTTTATGTTTTTAGAACTGTTTTAGTTTCACAACAAAATTGAGACGAAAGTACAGAAATATCCCATATACCCCTCAATGGACTTCTAAAAAGCCTAAATCATTTTTCAGGAAAGAAATTTCACAATTGAGTTAAATGGAAGGTACATCGTAACATAATCCACTCCATATGCTTTCAACAGAAATGTTTTAATGATATGAAAGTGGGCATAGAGGTGAACACAAAATATAGAGTCCAGAATAGAGTCAAGAAATAAACTCAAACACGTATAATTGACTACGTTTTGAAAATGTTGCCAAGATAACTGAATGTGTAAAAGAAAGTCTTCTAAACAAATGTTGCTGAAGCATCTGGAGACATGTACAAAAGAGAGAGGAGGAGGAGAAGAAGGAGGAGGAGGAGGAGGAGAAGGAGGATGAGGAGGAGGAGGAGAAGGAGGATGAAGGGAGGAAGGGAAGAAAGGAAGGAAGGGAAGAAAAGAAATCTCAAACTTTGCCTTGCACTGTAATCAAAAGTTAAAATGGATCATAGAATTAAATGTCAGACCTAAATCTATAACATTTTTAGAAAAAAAAACAGATAAAATAATATGATCATGGGCTAAGAATAAATTTCTAAGATAATAAGCAAAAAGCACAACAGGCATGGTTGAAGATTTGATTTCCACAAATTTAAATATTTTGATCTTTGATGAGCACTTTAAAATGAAAAAGGCAATCTCCATACCAGAAGCAAATATTTTAAAGATAAATATGTAAATATAAATATTATTTCCAATAAACATCTTGTATCCAAAATATATAAAGAACTCTTACAACTCAATGACAGAAGACAGGCAACCAAACTGAAAAAACACATGGGCAAAAGATTCAGATCTTTTTTCAAAGAAAATATACCAGTGCCTAATAAGCACAAGCTGCTCCACACCAGTAGTTATTAGGTAAATGCAAACTACAATTGCAATGGTATACTACTACATGTACACTAGGATGGTTAAAAATAAAAAGAGTGGCTATATTATGTGTTTGCAAAGATATGGAGCAACTAGAACTCTCCTATACTGCTTGTGGGTATACTAAATAATACCACCACAACCACTTTGGAAAACAGTTTGACATTTTTCTGTAATGCTAAGCATTCATTTGTTATACTTTAAACTTATTTTTACACAAAGACTATTCATAGTCACAACAAAAGTAAATGACCCAAATGTCCATCAACAGACAAAGAGACAAACAAAATGTGGTAAACCCATAAAGTGGATTATTCAACACTAAAAAATAAAAAAATACTGAAGTAGAAAGCAACATGGATAAATCTCAAAAACATTACAATAAGATACTGTCAGTCAAAATAGAACAGCAAAGTCGTAACAACAGAAAATATATCAGTAGTTGCCACGGGTGAGGGACATGTATAACTGAAAGGCACACAAGAGAACATTTGGATTGGTGAAAACATTCTATGTCATGATTATAGTGGTTGTTATACGATCGTAAATACCTACAAAAACCCACTGAATTGCAGCTAAAAATTTCTGAATCTTGTTATATTTAGAAATTTTGTAACTTCTGTAACTTACACTTCACTATAGCTTAATTTATAAAAACAAAACACAAAGATACACACACACATACACACACACACACACACACTCACACAAAGCCAAATCCATGATTTGAAAGAAATTTACCCAGACATTTTTCCTGAAGGTCTTTATTTGAAGCACAGAAAGAAGTATGCAATTCAAATACAAATAAATAATGTTTTTCAGCATGCTAAGAATAATTATGATTTAATCTATACTCTTAGTGTAGATTTTCATTGTCCAGTATAGCAGCCACAAATACCTTATGGTCTATTTAAACTTAAATTAATTAACAACAAAAAGAAGTAAAAGGTCCTCAGTCATGCCCTGTACATGTTAAGAAGAGTTCAAAGGCCACTGCAGAAACTTCTAATTGGATGGCACAAATCTAAAATGACTCTAAAGGAAAGCACATTTTTTTCAGATCCAAATTTAAAAAAGATGTTAATTCTCTATTTTGTCCAGACCTATACCTAATGTAATGAAAGCAGAAGTATGTAGATCTAGCATATGTGGGGCCTAGGGGATGGGAACTTAGAGCTCTCCACATTTTATATCTGTAGAGAGATAGAAGCAATTGCTTCCGAGGTTCCTGGTTAGAATACAGGCAGGTAGTCATGGGAAGTAACCAGTTCTGCCATGCAGTCTGACTAGAGCCCTGAAATGACGGTCTGTGGAGTTGTAAGCAGAGTAAATATGCAGAGAGACGTGAAGGCAGAAGGAAGGGCAGGTTTGGTCGGATGCTTGAAACCCCCTCAACCATCAAGCTTTGTTGTCTTCTTATTAGAATTTCTCCATAGGCAAAAGGTCAATTCCTTTCCATTTATCTCTTTTTCTTTTTCAACTATGTGCCAAAGAAGTATGGCATGCTCCTAGCAGAGAAATATATGTTTACTGATTCTCAATTCAATGAGTTCATGGATAGGAATGCTAATTATATGAAAATAACATATCTCATATGGACTGTCCTTGGATTAAACATAAAAGCAGGCTACAGTTCATAATAATCCTTCCCTTTAGGGCTTCTAATAGTTTCTACTATGTATTTCTCAAGTAAACTTTATGTGCAGTGGTGATTTGCATGTTAACATCTTGCCCTTTTATAGAATCTGTCTTCTAAATTTCTCATGATGTAAAGACTGACGATTCACATATTTTTCATTTCTGAATGTGGGAGCTTTTTCTAAAAATTGTTCAACAGTTATAATGCAGTTGTTCTGCTTTAAAGAGATATACAAGATTATTATTGTGGAGAAATTCTATGAAACAATAGTATGTTATTGGGATATGTTTAAATTAAACATTTTATGCATTTTACTTCCTATGCATTCAAATTTGTGGAGTCACAGGGAACAAGTGGCTCTTCTTATAAGTCCTCCCATCATTTATGAGATGAAGCTGCCGCTGGGAAGACTGACATTTCTCAAGAGTTATTTTTCAAGCCGTTGGGTGTGTTTTCCATTTTTATTGCTGGTCATGCTCTAATGTGTCTGTAGAAGAGATAGTGAAATTGAAATTGGATGGGTCCTATCTCTCCATGCCAGCTGAGAGCTTGCAAGCTGGAAAAAAAATGTAGTATGTAGCTCTCCCTCCTTTAAAGCAAAAACCAAAAGTATCTTAACTCCTGGGCAAAGATAGACTCCACCACCTATTTTCAAATGATAGCAGGACCAAACTTCTTAACATACCATTGAAGGACCTCTGATATCTGATTTCTACATAACTTTCTCAGCTCAACTCCCACTATGTCATCAGCATTTCCTCAACATCCCCTTTTGTGTCTTATTTTCTCTGCCTCTGAGTTGCTCGTCATGCTCTACTCTTGACACTTTCCACCTCCACTTCTGCTCTGCTCATGGAATTTTTTCAGGATTAATCTCCAATAGTCTTATCTCTAATGAGTCTACTTCATAAATTAACAGAAATTGTCATAAAGAAAGCATTTGCTACTGAACCTATAGTCAATCATATACAACAGAGATTATCAACTAATGTTCCTGAAAGATGATTTACTAAGCAAATGTTCTGTGTCGTACACGTGCTGTCAGTCACAAGTAACAGTAACAATAACAATAAAATAATCAAACATTGATTTAAAAAATAAAAGACTTATTTATCTCCCACAAATAGAAATACTCTATGCAGGTTTACACAGTGTTTCAACAATATGAAGGGTTTCAACAATATGAAGGGTTTGTCTTCCTGCCCTGATATCTCACTGTGGTACTCTGGTTCCTTTGGTAACAAGGTTCTATTCCACCTCCACACATGTCTTTCTTATTCCAGGTAAGAAAAATGGGGAAAGGGGTGGCAACATTCAGAGTGGTGGAGTAAGAACCACTGAAAATATGCTTCTTCATGAAAACAATGAGAATACTAGCAAAAATGGCAAATCGACTTTTTAAGAACTCAGCAACTTTAATACACTCTAGATGGGGAGGAGAAATCTGATTTCCTGAGTTGCCATATTATATTAGTTAAAATTTCCATTTTCAACAACAACAAAATATAAAACATACAAAGAAATGGTACATTATGACACATACACAGGAAAAGCTAATAAGTAGAAACTATTCCTGAAGAAGACCAAGGTTTGGGCTTACTAAAAAAGGATGTTAAATCATCTGTTTTGAATATGCTCAAATTCTAAAGGCAATCATGTCTAAAAAACCAAAGTAAAATATAAGAACAATGTTTCACTAAATAGAAAATATTTTTTTAAAGATAGAATTTAGAAAAATGTATGAAATAGAAATTCTAGAGTTAAGGGCAATAACTTAACTGAGACGTTTATTAGAGAGGCTCAACATTATATTTGAGGTGGCAAAAGAAAATTCAGGGAACTTTAAGGTAAATCCATTGATATTGTCCATTCTGAGGTATAAAAATAAGAAAGAATGGGGAAAAAAAGGAATAGAACTCAGAAATATCTATGGGAAACCATCAAGTGTACCAAATGAACTTAACGGTAGTACAAGGAAAAGAAGAGAGAAAAAAGAGCGGAATATTTAAAGAAATAATGTCCAACAAAGTCCCAAATTTGATTTACAAAAAATAATCTCAACATCTGAACATCTGAACTTTGAGCTCAATGAACTCTGAGTGGAAAATATTCAAAGAGATCTTAACAAATACACATCATACTCAAACTGTCAAAGACAAAGAGAGAAACTTAAAGCAGCAAGAAAGAAGTGAATTGCCACGTACAAGATAGCCTCAAAAACAATAACAATTGATATCTCATGGAGATCAGAAGGCAATGGAATAACATACTAAAAATGCTGAAAGAAAAAGAGTGTGAACCAAGAATTCCTAATTCAGCAAAACTATTTTTGAAAATTAAGAAGAAATTAAGGCATTTCCAGATAAATAAAACTGAATTTGTTGCTAGCATGCATCTTTGAAAGAAATACTAAAGGAAATTCTTTAGTGTGAAATGAAAAGACACCTAGATAGTAACTTAAATTCATATAAATATATATGGTAAAGGCAACTATGTAGGTAAATATAAAAGACAGCATAAACATACTTTTTGCTTATAACTATTTTATCCTTTTATCTAATTCAAAAGACAAGGGCATAAAATAATAAAATCATGTTGATTAGTTTATACTATATGACATTAAAATTAGTATTACAACAATATTACAGCAGAAAGTAAAAACCATAGAAGCAAAATTTTTGTGTACTATCAAATTTAAATTGATACTAATAAAAACTGAAGTCTTATAAATTAAGATGTTAATCATAACTCCCAGGGGAACTTACAGGAATTAATTCAAGAAATATAGTAAGAGCAAGAAGGGAATTAAAATGATGCACTATAAAATATTTAACTAACACCAAAAAAAAATTAATAGAGAACTAGAAAAACACAAAAGACATAAACTATACAGAAAACAAATAGTAATTAGAGTAATTGATTTTATATTAGTAATTACATTAAAAGTAACTGGATTAAATACTTCATTTCTAGAACAGAAATTGGTAGAATGGATTAAAAGAAGATGATCCAACAACGTGTCAAGAGGAACACTTTAGATTTAAGATACGAGTAAGTTTGAAGTAAATGTATGGAAAAATATATACCATGCATAGGGTAATGAAAGAGAGCTGGAGTGGCCAAATGAATATCTGATAAAATATACTTTATTAATATTTTTTACTAGGGAAAAATGGAAATTCTATAATAACAAGATTAATCCATCAGAGAGAAGTAACAGGTAATAAACATATTTTTACCTGACAATAGAGTCTCAAAATATATGAGGCAAAAACTAACAGAATTGAAGGGAGCAACAGACAATTCAGAAATAATAGTTGGAGAATTCTATCCCACTTTAATAATAGCTAGAAAAACTAGACAGAAGATCAACAAACTAGAAAAAAGAAATTTTTTCAGCAGTTTTCACTGGAGATATTTGGTTTAAACATAATGATCATATTGCTGTATTCACAGGGTATATAGATGGAAAAGAAATAAATTACAACTTGCAAACAAGTGACATCTCTCAATAAAGTAGTTTATATTCTCTAATTATAAAATATGAGATGGTATAAGTCATTCAAAATGAGCTCTGTAGGAAAAGTCATTAAATTATTTTATAAGTGGATGGTTTATTTCTCCTCATAATTTTGTTTGAAGAGGAGTTCGGATTAAATTAACAAGTAATGAAAGCGAAAAATAGCTATCATATTAAGTGAACATGTAATTGAGAAACAGATTCTCTTTCCACATGTGGAAAGAATATGACTTGAAAAAGAGATTCTTATGACCAAAGAGCAGCTAAGGGCATAAACACTGAGGAAAACTGAGCTTGGCTCTACCTGCAAAAGCTATTGGAAAACACACAGCTCAACTGGCTTCCAGAATCGATGGTAAAACCAAGAATAGAAAGACTTGCAAATCTGTTTAAACAATTAATATTCTGTTCTTAAAGTCATAGTTTCAATACATTTTGATGTGTTTCCAAGATGGTTTTCTTTAATCCTAGGAATAACAACTTTATGGTGTATTTTTGAATTGCTGTGTATCTAAACATGTCTTTAACGCCTTTCTGCATAAGAAGACAATTTCTCTGAGTATACAGCTTTTGAATAACAGCCGTTTACCACACATACACTAAAAATAAAAAAGTGTTGACTATAGCTTGATTGTCTTCTGAATCTAGGTGCAGAGGAAAGATGGAGGCCGACTTAAGTTTTCATACCTGTGAATGTAAAATAGTCAGACGTCTTTAATACCTACAGAATCTTTCTAAATTCTTTTAACTGAAAAGAAAAATACCATAGTGGGAGAGGCTGTGTGTATGTGTTGGGCAGTGGGAACATAAAAATTCTCTCTACTTTCTGCCCAACTTTGCTATGAACCTAATACTACTTTAAAAAGTAAAGGGGCCAGGTGCAGTGGCTCATGCCTGTAATCCCAGCACTTTGGAAGGCAGAGGCGGGAGGATCACCTGAGGTCCGGAGTTCGAGACTAGCCTGACCAACATGGAGAAACCCTTTCTCTATTAAAAATACAAAAAAATTAACTGGGCATGATGGCACATTCCTGTAATCCCAGCTACTCAGGAGGCTGAGGCAGGAAAAGTGCTTGAACCCAGGGGGTGGAGGCTGCAATGAGCCAAGATTGAACCATTGCACTCTAGCCTGGGCAATAAGAGCAAAACTCCATCTCAAATAAATAAATAAATAAATAAAGTCCGTTTAAAAAGAAAAAAGAGAGTGGGGACGGTGGCTCATGTCTATAATCACAGCACTTTGTGAGGCTGAGATGGGAAGATTGCTTGAACCCAGGAGTTTGAGACCAGCCTGGGCAACATAGTGAGACTCCATATCTATGAAATATAAAAAGGAAATTGCTGGGTATTTTGGCATATGCCTATGTTCCCAGCTACTTCAGAGGCTGAGGTGGGAGGACCACTTAAGCCCAGGAAACTGAAGCTGCAGTGAGCCATGATTGTGCCACTGCACTCCACGCTGGGTGACAGAGGAAGACCCTGTCTCAATAAAGAAAAGAAAAAAGACGAAATACCTGCCTGGATTTAAAAGTGAATCTTTTCCCACTTTTAACACCAAAATCCAGTTATCGTTTTGGAGCTGATTCCTTCACATTGCCTTATTTGTACTCTTAAATTTTTTAAATTTCACTGCAACTCTTTCTTAATTCATGAATCTCTGTATTACCCTATTGAGATTTCCAGCTTCTCTCTTCTCTTCTTATCTGTTACCACCCTTGTTTCTTAGGCTTCATTTTATCCTACAACCTATGGGATGGTTAAGCATTTTTCCACATTTTCTTCCTATTTATATAATACAACAGTTGCAAAGTGTGTTAGATTTCCTCTATGACTCAAGACGGTATTCACCTGCTGTGATGATTAATGTTATGTGTCAGCCTGATTGGGAGACAGTATGTCCAGATATCTGGTTAAACATTACTTCTGGGTGTGCCTGTGAGATGTTTCTGTAAGAGCTCAACATTTGAGTTGATAAACTAAGTAAACCAGATGGCCCTCCCCATTGTTTTTGGGCATCATCCAATCCACTGGGGGCCTGAATAGAACAAAAAGGCAGAGGAAAAAGGATGAATTGGTCCTCCCTTTGCCTGCCTGCTTGAGCCAGGATACCAATCCTTTCCTGCTCTCAGAACTCCTGGTTCTCAGGCCTTCCCACCCAGACTGCAATCTACACTATTGACTCTCCAGCTCTCGGGCCTTCAAATTACATAGCTGGTCTCCAGCTTGCAGACAGCATATTGTGGGACTTCTCAGTCGGTCTGCATTACCACATGAGCCAATATCCTATAATAAATGCCTTGGTTAGATAGATAGATGATAGGTAGGTAGGTAGACAGACAGATAGATAGATAGATAGATAGATAGATAGATAGATAGATAGATAGACAGATAGGTAGATAGATAGATAGCCTATTGGTTTTGTTTCCCTAGAAAGCCCTGGTTAATATACTTACCCTTTTAATATTTCATAGAAGGTGTTTGTTTGCTTGTTGTTTAAAAAAAAAAAAAAAAAAGCAAGCTCTAACCAGCCAGAATCATTGTTTCCCAATAGTCAATGTATATGGATTCCTTCTGAGCCATGCTGCAATCCCTTTGTTGATAATCAAACTTCCTTAGATACTCATGTTGATGTGCATAATTTTTGTCCCGTTTCCTGGTGTTCAAAGACATGCATACATTTTGGCTTTGTTGGGCTATGGCTAGATCTCCTAATAGTTTCAACCAACAAAGCACAAGATCAACCTCAGATTCCAGTATGCACTGCTATTAGGGTTCCTCCGGATTCCTCCCTTCTCTGCAGTCTTTTGCCTGTGAAGTCAAGATTCTTCCACTCACCTCTTTTGCTTTATGCCTTGTTGTTCTCTACAAGTGTGATTTTTCAAAGCAGATGATAGAGGTGAAAATACAGTAAGGAAGAGGAAAAGGCACTCTAATCAAATCAATAATCAGCAGCTCAAAATAACAGAAACGATCCCCTAGTCTTGGTGCTATTGAACTAGCATCTCTAAAACTGATGGTATATCGTGGACAAAGTCCAAGTAACAACAATTTGTGACAGAAACTCAAATGACTGATAGAAATATGTGGGAAACTCAATCTTATTAGTAATTACAGAAATGCATGTTAAAACAAGAATACATTATATTTGTCTCTGATTTAGCAAATATTTTAAAGTGAAAATAGTAATGTTGTAAATGAACATAATTAGTGAGAATATCAGTCAGTGAAGGGTTTTTAAGAAGCTTACATCTTCTAAATCAGTAATTCTATTTCCAGGAATCTAATGTAAAGAAACTATAATAATGAATGTCATTCACAACATTACTTTTAAAAAAACCCAAGACATCAATAACAGGAAAATGGTTAAAATGAAATTTGCTGCAGTTCCTTTAGGTAATGTTCTTCTAAAAACACTTTAAAATATTTAAGAACATTTGTTATATCATGTTAATGCAAAAAAAGATTCATAACTCTGTTATCTACCCTGTATCGTGTGTAGGATTATCCCAATTTTGTTTTACACATATATTTTTATGTAGGCAAAATTTTCACCATATAAACATATTTAGATATGCATCTTTGCATAGACAAATTATTGGAAATAAATATAGAAATATTAAAGATTGTTTTTGTTATAAGTTATAAACTTTTTCTTACTTTTTTTTACTTCTGATGGATTATGCTATGACATTTTTATTTTTATTTTTATTTTTATTTTTATTTGTTGTTTTACAATCACTAGCCAATATTAGCCTATGTAGAAGTTAGTATCTTGAAGTGGGTGCTGCCCTAATGAAACTCTCAAAGATGTGGCATTGTTTTAGCAGGCAGGAAGTAGGTGGCAAGGAAAACTGATTCTGGATGGAAAACTGGAAGCCTGGTCATGTCATGGCAAAATACTTGGAAAAGTGTCTTCTGCATTAAAGTGGTAGGCAGAACATCTTCCAACCAAACCTGTAACTTTGGGGCATCAGGTGGAAAGAGTTAGAGCTTTGCTGCATTGGGCGACCTTAGGCTGCCATTAGCTTGGTATGAAATAAGCTTAGGCAAAATGTAATGGTTTGGAAACAGAAATTAAAGTGAATGTAGAACATCTGAAAATAAAGGATTTAGGGGTTAGAAAAGCCAAATGCTTCTGGCTCCAAGCCGAAAGAAAGAAAACCCATGAGATCCTCGAGCAACAAAGGCTTTTAAGACTTCTCAGTTGAACAAAATGACTTGGACCTGCATTAAATACCAGGCCCCATTGCCAAGTCTATTATTTAAGATAGCTTCAAAACCACCACCAGTAAATCGAGAGAAAGAATCATGTTAGGAGCAAGCAAACATAAAAGGCATGTGCAGGAATGAGCTTGGGCATCGCTCTTCCCCCATGGAACTGACTGGATTGGAAATAAGTAGGTCAGAAACCCATCTGTTTCTGAGCAAAGGGTGTTGCCCAAGAAAACATGAGCCTGGTCTATAAAAGCCCTGCAACTTGAAACAACATTCAGAAGCTAACATTCACCAAGCAGGAAGCAGACAGCAAGTGATTGAGCTATAAGGAGAGCCCGCTCCCCACAACCAACTTCAGTGCAGCCATGGAAAAGGAAAAGAAAAAAAACCTCTCAAATGCAAATCCATTTGATATTTGTATAAAACAAATTATCCCCCAAACTTACCAAGTTAAAAAAAACAGGCATTTATTATCTCACACAGTTTCTGTGAGTTAAGAATCTAGGAGCAATTTAGCCAAGGATTCTGGCTCAGGATCCCCTGGGAGGTTGCAGTCTGGTTGTTGGTTGGAGCTGCAGTCAGCTAAAGGCTTGACTGGTGCTGCAAGGTCAGCTTCCAAAGTGGCTCAGTCTCAGGCCTAGCAAGTTAGTGCTGGCTGTTGGCAGAGGCATGGGTCTCTCAGCAGTGCACCTCTCTACTGGGCTGCTATGCACCCCCGTGACACAGCAGCCATTCTCCTCTACAAAGGGCGATCCAGGAGGAGTCAGGGTAGAAGCCACGTGCTGTCATTCCACAGTATGCTACTGTTTGCCCAGGCCAGCCCTGCCGCATGTGACAGAGGTCTATACAAGAGACATGCATTAGGGCTGCTGTAACAGAAGACTGCAGGTTGGGTGGCTTAAAACCACATTTGATCACAGCTCTGGAGTCAGGAAGTCCAAAACCAAGTGTCGTAGGGTTGGTTCATTCTGGGCGCTCTGTGGGAGAACCTCTCCCATGCCTCTCTCCTAGCATGTGTGGTTGCTGGCAGTTCTGGGCCACCCTTGACCTCCCATCTCTGCCTCTGTCTTCACATGGCCTGCTCCGCTCTGTCTCTGTCTATCTGCAAATCTCCCTCTATTTGTAGAAGACCAGTTATTGAATTTAGAGACCACCAAACCCAATAGGACTTCATCTTAACTTGACTACATCTGCAAAAACCCACTTTCCAAATAAAGTCACTGAGGTTCCAGGTGGACATGAATTCTGGAGGGACACTATTCAACCCCACACAGACCAGAACACCAGTAGCTGACTGTCATTTGGGACCATCCCAGAGGCTGAGGACAACAGCTGTGACCGTTGGGCCTCTGCAGTTGCTGCTGTCATTGGGGCTGTTAAGCTGTCATCCTACCATGCATTCCTTGCTCCTTTCACCTCACAATTCTCCTTTGGCTATTCAGACTGTTCCTGTGGTTCCAACTTGCACTACTGAGCTGATGAAATAACAAACCGTCGTTTTGAACTGTCTTCTGAGTTCCAAAACCACATTTTGATTGTCCTGATTAGAACCTTGATGCAAACTTTTCCAAACCCTAGAAACATTTTCTAAACAGAATTTGCCATGTAATCCCCACAGACACACAACAAGCTGCACCCACCGAGATACATCATGAATGCCTCTGTCAGCCCCCCGTCATCAATTATAAAATCATTTCCTTTGCGCCACTTCTATCTCGTTGCTGTCACTGCCCACATTCAAAACTGAAACTGGAGGCCCCTCTCTCAGCATTGTTTCAAACCTGTGCTACTGACAGTTCCCACCCCTGGAAGTGTTTGCGTAGATATTGAGCAAAGCACAGTGCTTCTTTATTATAAAATACTCAGTAGCTTCCTATTTCAGACTTTTACTACTTTTAAAATTCCTACAATCTGGTGAAGCTCTACTGTTTCTAATATTATAAGCCCATTTTCTTTATTCAATGTGTTTTTTCTGCATGAATTGTCCTTCTTAATTCCTGCATCTTTAAAAATATATCTCCAGTTCCATTTTATCCAGGAAGCGATTCCAGGTCTCCACTGATAAAACCAGCCTCTCTCTTCTTTCACTCTCAGGACTAGATTCTGCCTTCCTTCTTGTATATCTACATCAGAATGAAATTATTAACACAGGTACCTGGATCCCTGGTTATTTGTTGAGATTCTAGAGAAAAAAGATAGATTCTTGGTCATCCTGTTGACTGTAGGACCTGACAGAGGACACCCTTCACACTGTAAGAATTTGATAAATACTTCTTGAATATATGTGGATAAATTACTATCGAGTTATTTTATATTCTAAAATTATATGAATTAAAAAACAAATATTCCATTAGATGCGCTTTTTACTATCAAAATGCATTTAAGGTATACTTTCCTATCCTTTACATTTTAAGAGCTGTGAATGATCACCACCTCAGTTTAAAATGTCAACAGTCAATTCAATGGTGAGAGAGAAAACAGCTCACTGTCCTATAATCAGAAGAAGATATTGATTCTAAATGTTCACAAAACACAATATTGTTTCTCAAAAGAAACTCAAAACAATCAAACATGGGTTTGATCTGATTTAATCTGGTAACTTTTCTTCTAAAAATAATCATTAGTCGAGGATGTTTGGGGGATTACAGAAAGGGACGTGTTTCCTGGGGTCTCTCTCAGGTCCCCCTTTTGTAAGTGGTCTCATATCTCACAGAGTAAGATGCATTCTTTCTTTCATCCAAGGAGAACATCTTGGACCACACAACCTGAATGCATATCAGACACTGGCCCAGAGCAGGGACAGGGATGTTTTATTCATTTTCCCTGTTATGTTTTTGCAGAAAAAAAAAAAGACATTTTTTCACCAGAGCCAGAAGCCATAGGACTGGATTTGGACTATGAATTAGGGAAGCTCGTATGTGCAATTTACTCAACTGCCTGTGCTCTGCAATGTTATATTCACAACTTTGTATTTCCCGAAGCTATAAGAAATTTATCAACTCATTAACTCACTGTCTTTTTTGCAGGCCAGAGTTCATAAAGTAGAAACTCACTCTAAGGAACAATGGAAAAGAAAATCTCCAAGAATTTGCAGTATTTTCTATAGAAAATGAGGGGTACCTGTGGGCTACTAATGCTGCCATAGGTAAGCCTGTGGTCACCTGCTTACACTCGATGTGTGGCCCCGGCCTGTGGGGTCACCTGAGCCCCAGTGGTCCTGGTAAAGGGGTTAATAGAGTGTGGCCGGCAAGGTGGCTGTGGCCTCCCCTGGTGCCTATCACCCCCATCTGTGACTGTTACACCTGGCACCCGGCCCTCCCCTGACTCCCACCCAGGCTTGTCTCTCCAGACTGCCCACACACTGGAAGTTTTAGTCTCTCTACAATAGGAGGCTCCCTAAGGGCAGGATCTCTGACCCTTTCTTCACTGGCACCCTTGCCCTGGAAGCGGCTGGAATCACTGCATACATCCATGTACCCTCAGCAAATGGCTGCATAGACCTTTGGCCCTGGTGCATCTGGAGCCCTGAGCTGAGAGTGAGATAGAGCAGAGGAGCAGACCTGCCCTGTGGCCTTGGCCAGAGGTGCCAGCAGCTGGGGTGGAGCGGGGCTGCCAGGTCGGGCGCCCTGGCCACTAGCTTCCAGTGCCCTGGGGTGGGGTCGCTGCAGGGCTGTGTATTCTCAGCTCCCCCTGCCACACTTCTGGGAGCTTCCCTGCTACTGGCAGACTTTGCAGTCACTGGAAGGCTTCAAGGAAAATATAAGAAGTCCTTTAACTCTGTACTTCTCTAAAATACACAGTCTCAAAGAACTTATTCTGTATGAAAACAATGTAGACATTCTTTAAGGCAGGACAGCTAATTGCTATTAATGATAAGTCCAAAAGGTTTACTATGAATGAAGGAAAATGCACTGGCATTTCTGCCAAGGTGAAGTATTTCCTTTCTTACACCCGTGTCATTCATTATGGCAGTTTGTATAAGGAGCAGGTAGTGAGCATCTATTAAAGAAAACTCTATCTCCCTCCCCCGAACATGTCCAGAGAGGGCTGCCTTGCTCTGGGAGATTTTCTTTCTCCTGTTTTTTTTGTTTGTTTGTTTGTCTTTTGGTTTTGGTTTTTTTTTTTTTTTTTTTTTTTTTTTTTTTTTGGAGACAGTCTCACTCTGTCACCCAGGCTGGAGTGCAATGGCATCCTGGATCATGATGAAGTGTCTCCATTAAGAGCGTGGTTTTAAAAATGTGATGTATCTATGTTATTATATTAAGGAAATGTCCATTCATAGCATTTTTTGAAGGTTTTAAATAGAATGTGTGTTTAATTTTGGCAAAGTATTTTTAAACACATTTGGAGATCATCACATGATTTTTCTTTTTAGACCCATGACTATGGGACATTATATTAACAGATTCCCTAATGCTACATTAGACTTGCATAATTGTTATAAATCCACTTAGTTATAATGTACTTTTTGGTTAATGTAGTTCTCCAATCTGTGTACTAAATCATTATAATTAAGATTTTTGTATTAAAATTCATAAACAATATTGATGTATATTTTTTTCTTGTATTAATTGGTGTTAATGTTAATCTTGACTTGTGAAATGAATGTAGAAGTTTTTGCTCATTTTCTATGCCCTGAAATTACTTTTTTAAACTTTGGAATTATCTGTTTTTTTAATATTTTGCTAGAATTCCTCTGTATAGTATCTGTGCCTGATACATTTTTGTAAGATAATGCCTTGATAACTTTTTCTCTTCTTCTGTGGGAATTAATGTAAGTTTTTTATTTCTATTGGGATGAGTTTTGACAAATTTTATTATTCTAAAAATTTATTTGCATAGAGGTATAACAATGTCTTATATTGTTTCAAATTATCTCTGTATCTATATATATTTTATATATTTGTTTTTATTTCATTTTTCTTCATAAACTTGGCCATAGATTTTTTTTGGTATCTTCAAATAACCAAGATTTTGAACTATTAGTTGAATCTAATATTTTCCTGTTCTATACCTCACTATTTTTTTCCTTTATCTTTATTATTATTATTATTACTGCAGCATAGAGTGATTTTATTGCAAAGGAAAAAGAATATTTTGAAAGTTAGTTAGGTGCAGAATAGACAGGACACTCTGAGAGAGAGAGAGTTCAAGGTGGCTGCCGGTTAGGGTGAGATAGCATTAATTGCTGTTGGAGAAAACCCCTTTATGGGAGTCTTACATGATTATCCATAAGGAGGTGGGAAGAGGTTTTGTTAATAAGTATGTTCTGAGTGGTCTTCTGGGTGCACATGTGCAGTAACTGTACGTGCTTTTTCATATGTCGCATGTCCCATTAACATCTTAAATCTCTACCCAGTGGTGTGTTTTTTACAATTATGAGGAAAGGGTCACTTTGAGGAGTGGTAAAATCAAAATGTCCATGCTCTTTGGAAGGGAAAGTCTCTACTGAAGTTGCGAATGCTAAGACTTATTGTGTTGGCTGTACGGTCACTGGTCATCATGGATGCTGCATCCTGAAAACATGGTCATTTCCTTGACTACCTATCCTGCCTCTGCTGCACTGGCCTTTGTTTTTTTTTTTTTAATTTTTTTTTATTGCATTTTAGGTTTTGGGGTACATGTGAAGAACATGCAAGATTGTTGTATAGGTACACACATGGCAGTGTGATTTGCTGCCTTCCTCCATATCACCTATATCTGGCATTTCTCCGCATGTTATCTCTCCCCAACTCCCCACCCCCCACTGTCCCTCCCCTATTTCTCCCTGACAGACCCCAGTGTGTGATGCTCCCCTCCCTGTGTCCATGTGTTCTCACTGTTCAACACCCACCTATGAGTGAGAACATGCGGTGTTTGATTTTCTGTTCTTGTGTCAGTTTGCTGAGAATGATGGTTTCCAGGTTCATCCATGTCCCT
>CAUYLG010013041.1:0-55027 GCA_963573385.1 Cacajao melanocephalus | reverse complement strand
TGAGGAGCTGTGATCCCCTGTAGGGGGAGAGGCATTCTGATTTCGGGTGTTCTCAGCCTTTTTGCACTGGTTTCTTCCCATTTTTGTGGATTTATCCACCTGTCGTCTTTGTAATTGCCGACTTTCAGATTGGGTCTGAGTGGGCATCTGGCTTGTTGGTGATGAAGTTTTTTCTGTTTCTTAGTTTTCCTTCGGCGGACACCCCTTCCCCGCAGAGCTAGGCCTTCCCGGGTTCAGCTGTGCTTACTGTGAAACTCTCAGTCCTCAGCGCTTCCAGTTGCTGTTCCCTTGTGGGGATGGGACCAGGTGAGCCTGACTCAAAGGGCACCCTGTCCCGTATACTCTGCACTGAGAAGCGCCACGCCGGCCAAAAGAGTCGTGCTGGCGACCCGTGTGGCTTCTCCGCCGGGAATCTCCCAGTCTGTGGGCATCAAAAATTCATCTGAAATTGCGGCGTCCACTCACTTTCTGTGCTTCCACTGGGAGCTACAATCCTGAGCTGCTGTTAATCGGCCATCTTGGATCTCTCTCATGTCTTATAGATTTTACCCATAGTAAGACTGTTAATAACACTAAAATGTTAATGTTAAAATGTACTGTGTGGTTGGGGAAGGATTCTTCTCCAACATCGTTCTGTTATCCAGATTAACATATAGAAAAATGAAAGAGTGGAGGTCACACTGGATTAGTTTTTGCTAAACAGAAGAGATAAGACAGCTTGTGGCACTGACAAAATTATTCTTAGAATTATGGGCCATGGACTATAAACTGAATAGGAAGATAATTAAACACAGGGAGAGGATATAGAAATGGGAACTGGACCTTCATTGAAGGATTGTCAAGGTGAGAGTAGTTAAAGAATCAAGCCGGGAGCCCCAGTGGCTCAGGCCAGTTGTCCTGGTGCATAAGGAGACAAGGCTATGCATTCTGAGGCCAGTCTAGGCAACATGGAAGCCTCTCATCCATTTAAAAAACGATTTTTTTAATATGGGTCTAGAAAAATGAGAGATTATGGTAGGAGTGTTCAATGTCTAAGCCATTTATTTGGAATATTGATAACTTTGTTACTTTTGATTAAAAGATCCAGAATTTGACCAGGGGAAGAGATAACAGAATAGAAAAGGCCGTGAAAGATGAATTTGGTAAGAAAATGAGCAATTAGAGTGTTGAAAGGACACTGTGGATATGGAAACCACCCACAGGGATGGCGGGAATTGGAGCAGGGAGAACACTGAATCAAGTGCAAAGTTTTTGATGAGCAAAGAAAAGTAATCAAATGATAGATGACAATGACAAAGAAAATTAGCAGGTCCTAGAGGTAAAATGGTATAAGCCTTAAAGAAGTAGGATTCCTTTCTGCAAGAGATTGAGTGGGTAATGATTTGAAAGATGTAATGAGCAGCAGAAAGTTTTCTAATCTTGCGTCTAAATAGTAGTCTCTGAGGTTTGAAAGCGTCACATCCACCACTCCACTGGGCTGCTGGAGAGCACCAACCCTGCAGTAAGGCACATGAAGGGGCTGCTTGGAGAGAGGAGTTTGTGCTGATGATGAAGCAGCAGTTCCAGGGCTCTACAGCCTGGGAAGTGGGAAGTGGAGATGGAATGGAGGGCAAATAATTTAGCTTCAATAATATACTTAGAGTATTAGGCTTAGTTGAATAGTCTTTCTCTTTCCTAAATGATCTTTTCAAATCAAAGAACTAAGTTGAGGCTACTTCTATTAAATATTTAGTTATAGAGGCCAGGAACAGTGGCTCAGGCCTGTAATCTTAGCACTTTGGGAGGCCAAGGCGGGCAGATTACTTGAGGTCATGAGTTCAAGACCAGCCTGGCCAACAAGGCAAAAGCCCATCTCTACTAAAAATACAAAAATAAGCAAGGCATAGTGGCAGGTGCCTGTAATCCCAGATACTCAGGAGGCTGAGGCAGGAAAATCACTTGAACCTGAGAGGCGGAGATTGCAGTGAGCTGAGATCGCACAACTGAACTCCATCCAGCCTGGGCAACAGAGCAAGATGCTGTCTCAAATAAATAAATAAATATTTAGTTACTGAGATAATAATAAGTGGATTATAATAAGAATGTATTCTCTTAAAAAACTAGTTCGTTCATGCTAAACAATGGGCATAATTATTGTCTCAAAGATTGGTAATGATTCAATGGAATTTATATATGTTTACATATGTTGTATATATACATAATGCATGTATATATACACATACAATATCATTAAAAATAATTGACATTGTTTTCAAAAATAAGTACATACAATTGAATATAAAATAAATAGAGAAATAAAGTCAGGGCAAGACAAATAGGATAGTAAGATGAAGGCAAGGGTGAAGTTGACATACTGGAGAGCATAAGTTCTTACCCAAATGTTGGAATTAAACCACAAATTCTTTGATTGCCTGGAAGGAAATATGATGAATTTAACCTTAAGTATCCATAAAATTAAAATATTCTGGTTGTTTAGCAGAAGTACAACCTTTCTTAGCACTGATGATTAAAATGTCTCTCATGGGCCCTCATTAAATGAGATTCTCATGTAGTTAAGATCTTCAACAAGATCCTGACAATAAAATACCATAACACAAAAACTTAATCTATATCATGTGACTATTATATGAGAATTTGTGAAAACAAGTCAAGTTTCTGTCACCAGATAAAAGCAATACCTTGCTTTTGAGATTCAAGCCTTTGGATTGGCTTTTCGCAATTGCAGGCAAGCAAATTTTAGCTTTTCTATGAAAATAAATATTTAGCTTTGAGAAAGAAAGAAAAAAAAACAAAATAATGGTGAGGGCATGAGAGAGAGTAAAATCAAAACAGTAAGTTGAAAAGCTTCTTATAGGATTTGAATCTTTAAAAATGCGTTGCAATTTAAAACAAGAAAGTATCTTCTCCAGATTGATCTGTAGTTCCAACACTTCCAGTCAAAATCTCAACAGGCTGTTTTGAAGAAATGTACACGGTGATTCTAAAATCTATATGAAAAAGCAGAATATCTAGAAGATCCAAGATAATTTTGAAAGTGAAGAAAGTGGTCAATTAATTTTTGATAAAGATGCCAAGGATTTCAATAGGAAAACGAGTCTTTTCAACAAATATTAACAACAGGATATCAACATGGCAAAAATAAACCTCAACCTTTACCTAACATTCTATTATAAAATTAACTCAAAAAATTAATTAATTCAAGAAACTAAACCACAACAGTTTCAGGAGAAAACCCTGAGGTTAGGCAAAGATTTATTAGGATATACAGACACCCACCCACTCATGCTCATCCCCAATACACAGAGACAAACAACAAAAAAGAAAATTTTGTTTCATAAAATATAAATACATTTAGTCACTTCTGAAAGACTGTTCAGAGACAAAAAGGCAAACCACAGACTGAGGGGAAATATTTGCAAAATATATATTCAACAAAGAATTTGTGCTCAGAGCACATAAAGAATTTTAACAGCTCAATAATAGGACAGACAACTCATTTTTTAAAGTGGGTGGTTAATCGGAATAGGTATTTCACGAAAGAAAATACAAATGTCCAATAAGTGCTAGAGAAGGTTATCAACATCATTAGTCACTAAAGAAATGCACATTTAAACTACAAACACCCAATACAATGATTATAGTTTAAAAGACTTACGAAGTGTTTGTAAGGAAGTGGAACAACTGCAACCCCAATACACTGCCTATGAGAATGCAAAATGGTAACAGTCAATTTGGAAACCAGTTTGGCAGATTCTTTAAAAGTTAAAGATAGCATTTACAATGCAACCTAGAAATTCCATTTCTAGGCATCTACCCAAGAGAAATGAAAGCATGTCCTCACAAAGGACTTCTACTTGAATGTTCATAGCAGCATTATCAACAATATCCAGAAAAGGGAAACAACCTGTGTATTCATCAACTGGCAAATAGATGAACAAAAATTATGGTATATTATACAATAAATTACTATCTGGCAATAAGAAAGAACAAACTATTGTTATACATGACAACATGGATGAATCTCAAAAACTTTATGCTAAGGGAAAAAACCCAGACCAAAAGAAGTGTATACCATATGATTCCATTTCTATGAAACTCTAGTAAATGTAAACCTCTAGTGAACAGAAAGTCAATCCATGTTTGCCTGGGTCTGACAGTGGGGCTGGGGAACTCTTGTGTATAATGGAAATATTCTAAATTTTTATTGTATCAGTAGTTGCTTAAGTATATACTTGCCCAAACTCATCAAACTATACTTAAAATAGAGGTAAATTATGTATTGATAGGCTATACAAAAAAGCAGGCAGTATAGGGTAATAAGGTATTCTTTTGGTTTATAATTATATATTATCAAGTATAATTACTCTTAGGTATTTATTTTACTTTGACTCCTATTTTATAAAAGGTATCTGAGCACCTATTGGCAAACTTTGGTTGATCCACGTATCTTTTGTTTGTTTGTTCGTTTGTTTGTTTAGGAATTGTATTTGAAGTTGACATAAAATTAATTGCTTTAGACATCAGAATTTTCCAATGTACCCACTGAATTTACAGGCTCCGTGATTTGTGGACTACATTTGTTATTACTATCGATTCTACTACAAGACCTGAAATCCATCTCTGTCCTTAGGCCCCACATGATCGAAATATTTTATTTTGCCAAAGAGAAACTTGAATTGGAAATGAATTGACTTACACTGAAGTCACTTCATCTTCCATGAGGCTTTCCTTGATCACTCTGGCTAAGAACAATCTCTTTGGATTTCTATAGTTTAATTTTTAAAATATCACTCAGGATATTTTCATGTCATAATTTTCAATGACATTATGTGTAATGTGCATTGTTCTTCCCATTAAATTGAAAAGAACAAGACTGACATTTCATGAGTGCTGTACAAAGTCAGACTGTGCTGGGTGCATGATCTCACTTCAGTCCTCATTAGTCAGTGCCTGCTGGGACCTGTGTGAGTATTGCCTAATACTGACTGTCCATCATGGCACTCTCACATACTGGAAATCCTCTGTCACTATGCTCTCCTACATGCCTGTCACCTCAACCTGAATTGTCTAATGTTGTTGATTGCTTACTGGATCTCCTTTTCCAGAACCTCTTTCTAAATCAGATTCCTTTGATGTTTACTTTGGAACCCACCCACCTACCTCTTCTTGATGTGGTAACAGACTAGCTTTTGAGGTAAGAAAACAGAGGGATTGTGTGATACATTCATGTGTGTGTGTGTGTGTTTGTGTGTGTGTGTGGTGTCTACATCTTAGCATACCATCTTGCATATATAGTAAGGAAGTGCTCGACACAGGAAATAAATAAACTTTAATTTTTAAAGAAATGCCTTGACTAAAGACATTTTATTCCTGACTTAAGAAAAACCTTGCATAAATATTCCTGCTATTTTCCAATTACCTAAAAAGTCACAAAATATAAAAATCTATTTTTCATCTATATTATGCTCAATTATGAATACTTAGAAAATTATACAGAAATATTAGAAATATCATGACAATTGAATTTATATAAATGCTGCCTTACATTGTTATTAGGAAAAAAATTGAGAGTCAGAAATTTGAAAGTTTATCTCAGTTATAAAGGATTAGACAGGTCATTTAACATGTCTGACTCTGTCTTCTTATTGTAAAATAGAACTAATATCATCTGCTCATATCAACAGAATTGTTAAAATCAAAGGGCAAAATATAATTTGCAAACTGTAACATGGAACATAAATATAAAGCATTTGGAGGAAAAGCAGTGCTAATAAACATTTTCAAAAATTTGTGTTTAGAGCATTAAAAAGCTGTTCCACTAGCAGAAAAGATGAAGTATGAATTCATGGTAATTAACAACCTAAAAATGCAATGAGAAAAGAAATCAAGTAAAGAAAATATACACATACCTCCAACACTAGAAATTGTTTTAATTTTTTTTCTGTCCCTCTCCAGACATACATACTTAGGACCTTCATTTCTTCCATAAATATTTATGAAGCAGCTCTGATTTGGAAATTCCAATCATTTATAGTTTCCCTGTCACGCTCAATAACAGATAATATAGATATAGATATAGATAATGAAAGCATATTATAACCATGTGGCTGCACAGCATCCAAAGCGTAATCTTCATAAAACCATAAAATGCTTTTGTTTGAGACATTACATTAGTTATTCAGTTCTGTAGTTTATGATTTGTAGCAAAATAAATATAAATCAATATTTATCAGACACCTTCACTTACAGCTCTTTGGACCACGCAGTTATGCTTATAGTTTTCTTTAGTATTATTAGCTCCAAGTCTTCATTGTGAGCCATTAAAAACTTTCATTCTTGGCCCAGTGCAGTGGCTCATGCCTGTAATCCTAGCACTTTAGGAGGCCAAGGTGGGCAGATTGCTTGAGCTCAGGAGTTCAAGACCAGCCAGAGCAACATGGCGAAACTCCATCTCTGTTTTAAAAGTAAAATAAGTAATTATTTTTTTAATTTAAAAAAAAACTTCAGGATTACCACAACGGATGGGAGGCAGGACTAGATTGCAGCTCTGACTCACACAGACAGAGCAGCGTGCAGAGGCTCGCATTGTGAACTTTACTACAGAACGACTGCAAGAAAAAACCAGGAATCCCGAGAAAATCCACAGACACTCTGAAGGAAGTGGACTTCTCCTGCAGGACCCAGGAGACATGCCAAATACTATGCTGGTATCCATAGCTGAGAGACGATTCATGTCACAGGACTATGTGCAAACAACCCCTCGTACCAGCCTGGAGCCAGGTAGACTTGCTGGGTGGCTAGACCCAGAAGAAAGATAACAATCGCTGCAGCTTGGCTTACAGGAAGCCAAATCCATAGGGAAAGGGGGAGAGTACTACATCGAGGGAACACCCCCTGGGACAAAAGAATCTGAACAACAGCCTTCAGCCCCATACCATCCCTCTGACACAGTATACCCAAATGAGAAGGAACCAGAAAACCAACTCTGGTAATATGATAAAACAAGGCTCTTTAACACCTGCTAAAAATCACACCAGCTCACCAGCAATGGTTCCAAACTAAGAAGAAATTGCTGATTTACTGAAAAAGAATTCAGGAAGTTAGTTATTAAGCTAATCAGGGAGGCACCAGAGAAAAGTGAAGCCTAATGCAAGAAAATCCAAAAAACAGCACAAGAAGCAAAGGGAGAAATATTCAAGGAAATAGATAGCATAAAGAAAAAACAGGCTGGGTGCAGTGGCTCACGCCTATAATCCTAACACTTTGGGAGACGGAGGTGGACAGATCACCTGAGGTTAGGGGTTCCAGACCAGCCTGGTCAACATGGCAAAACCCCATCTCTACCAAAAATACAAAAATTAGCCAGGTGTTGTGACACATGCCTGTAATCCCAGCTACTCGGGAGGCTGAGGCAGAAGAATTGCTTGAACCCAGGAGGCAGAGGTTGCAGTGCACTCCAGACTGGGGAACAGAGTGAGACTCCTTCTCAAAAAAAATCAAAACTTCAGGAAACACTGAACACACTTATAGAAATGCAAAATGCTCTGGAAAGTCTCAGCAATAGAATTGAACAAATAGAAGAAAGAAATTCAGAGCTGTAGTTTGTGATTGGTAGCAAAATAAATACAAATCAATATTTATATTTGACAAGGTCTTTGAAGACAAGGTCTTTGAATTCATACAATCCAACAAAGACAAAAATAATAAGCAAACATGAACAAAGCCTCCAAGAAGTCTGGGATTATGTTAAACAACCAAACCTAAGAATAATTAGCATTTCTGAGAAAGAAGAGAAATCTAAAAGTTTGGAAAACTTATTTGGGGGAATAATTGAGGAAAACTCCTGGTCTTGCTAGAGACCTAGACATCCAAATACAAGATGCATAAAGAACACCTGGGAAATTCATCGCAAAAAGATCATCGCCTAGACACATTGTCATCAGGTTATCTAAAGTTAAGACAAAGCAAAGAATCTTAGGAGCTGTAAGACAAAAGCACCAGGTAACGTATAAAGGAAAACCTCTCAAATTAATAGCAGATTTATCAGCAGAAACCCTACAAGCTAGAAAGGATTGGGGCCCTATCTTCAGCCTCCACAAACAAAACCATTATTAGCCAAGAATTTTGTATCCAGTGAAATTAAGCATCATATATGAAGGAAAGATACCGTCTTTTTCAGACAAACAAATGCTGAGAGAATTCACCACTACCAAACCACCACTAAAAGAACTGCTAAAATGAGTTCTAAATCTTGAAACAAATCCTGGAAACAAATCAAAAGAAAATCTCTTTAAAGCATAAATCTCACAGGACCTGTAAAACAAAAATACAATTTAAAAAGCAAAAACAGGCTGGGTGTGGTGGCTCACACCTGTAATCTCAGCACTTTGGGAGGCCAAGGCAGGTGGATCACAAGGTCAAGAGATTGAGACCATCCTGGCAACATGGTGAAACCCCATCTCTACTAAAAATACAAAAATCAGTTGGGTGTGGTGGTGCACACCTGTAGTCCCAGCTACTCAGGAGACTGAGGCAGGAGAATCTTGAACCTGGGAGATGGAGGTTGCAATTGGCCAAGATCACACCATTGCACTCCAGCCTGGGTAACAGACTGAGACTCTATCTGGGAAAAAAAAAAAAAAAGCAAAACAAAAAAACAAGATACACAGGCAACAAATAGCATGATGAATGCAATGGTGCCTTGCATCTCAATAATAACATTAAATTTAAATGGTCTAAATCCTCCACTTAAAAGATACAGAACTGCGGAATGGATAAGAACTCACCAACCAACTATCTGCTGCCTTCAGGAAACTCACCTAACACATAAGGACTCACATAAACTAAAAGTAAAGGGGTGGAAAAAGTCATTTCATGCAAATGGACACCAAGAGCAAGCAGGGGTAGCTATTCTTATATCAGACAAAACAAATTCTAAAGCAAGAGTGGTTAAAAGACACAAAGAGGGACATTATATAATGGTAAAAGGCCTTGCCCAACAGGAAAACATTGCAATCCTAAATATATATGCACCTAACACTGGAGTTCCCAAATTTGTAAAACAATTACTAATGGACCTAAGAAAATAGACAGAAACATAATAATATTGGGGGACTTTAGTACTCCACTGAGAGCACTAGACAGGCCATCAAGACAGAAAGTCAACAAAGAAACAATGGATTTAAACTAGGCCTTGGAATAAATGGACTTAACAGATATGTACAGAACATTTCATCCAACAACCACAGAATACACATTCTATTCAACAGCACCTGGAACTTTCTCCAAGATAGATCATATGATAGGCCATAAAATGAGCCTCAATAAATTTAAGAAAACTGAAATAATATCAAGCACTCTCTCAGATCATAATGGAATAAAACTAGAAATCAACTCCAAAAGGAACCTTCAAACCCATGTGAATACATGGAAATTAAATAACCTGCTCCTGAATGATCATTGAGTCAAAAACAAAATCAAGATGGAAATTTAAAAATTCTTCAAACTGAACAGCAATAATGACACAACCTATCAAAACCTCTGGGATACAGCAAAGACTGTGCTAAAAGGAAAGTTCATAACCCTAAATGCCTACATCAAACTGAAAGAGCAAAAAATGACATTCTAAGGTCACACTTCAAGGAACTAGAGAAACAGGAACAAACCAAACCCAAACCCAGCATAAGAAAGGAAATAACCAGGATCAGAGCAGAACTAAACAAGATTGAAACAAAAAAAAAAATGCAAAAGATAAATGAAACAAAACGCTGTTCTTTGAGGTAAATAAAAGATAAATAAAATTGATAGACCATTAGCAAGATTAACCAAGAAAAGAAGAGAGAAAATCCAAAAAAAACCTCACTAAGAAATGAACCAGAAGATATTACAGCTGACACCACTGAAATACAAAAGATCATTCAAGGCTACTATGAATTATGCACAGAAACCAGAAAACCTAGAAAAGATGGATAAAATCTTGGAAAAATACAACCCTTCTAGTTTAAATCAGGAAGAATTAGATACCCTGAAGAGATCAGTAACAAGCAGCAAGATTGAAATGGTAATTTAAAAATTACCAACAAAAAAAATCCAGGATGAGATGGATTCACAGCAGAATGCTACCAGACATTCAAAGAAGAATTAGTACCAACACTTTTGACACTATTCCACAAGATAGAGAAAGAGGGAATCCTCCATAATTTATTCTGTGAAGCCAGTATCACCCTAATACCAAAGCCAGGAAAGGACATAACCAAGAAAAAAAACCTACAGACCAATGTCCCTGATGAACCTAGATGCTAAAATTCTTAAGAAAATACTAGCTAACAAAATCCAACAACATATCAAAAACATAATCCACCATGATCAAGTGGGTTTCATACCAGGGATGCAGGGATGGTTTAATATATGCAGGTCAATAAATGTGATACACCACTTAAGGAGAATTAAAAACAAAAATCACATGAAAAAGGATTCAATAAAATCTAGCATCCCTTTATGGTTAAAACTCTCAGCAAAATCGGCACACAAGGGACGTACCTCAATGTAATAAAAGCCATCTATAACAAACCCACAGCTAACATAATACTGAATGGGGAAAAGTTGAAAGCATTCCCTGTGAGAACTGAAACAAGACAAGGATGCCCACTCTCACCACTCCTCTTCAACATATTACTGGAGGTCCTAGCTACTGCAGAGAAGAGAAAGAAATAAAGGGCATCCAAATTGGTAAAGAAGAAGTCAAACTGTCACTGTTTGCTGACAATGATAGCTTACCTTAAAAACCCTAAAGCCTCCTTCAGAAAGCTCCTAGAATTGACAAAAGAATTCAGTGAAGTTTCTGGATACAAGATTAACATTAAAAAATCAGTAGGTCTTCTATATGCCAACAGCAACCAAGCGGAGAGTCAAATCAAGAACTCAGTCCCTTATACAATAGCTGCAAAACAAAAACAAAAACACCTTAGAAATATACCTAACCAAGGGAGGCAAAAGACCTCTACAAGGAAAACTACAAAACGCTGCTGAAAGAAATCATAGATGACACAAACAAATGGAAACACATCCCATGCTCATGAATGGGTAGAATCAATATTGTGAGAATGACCATACTGTCTAATCAGTCATATTCTTAGAACCAGAGGAGATGCAGGTGTTTTCTGGGAATTATGCCTTTAAGTAGATTTATTTCTTCAAGGAGCTGAATTATATTTCTCTTTTGAAAGCTTGCTCACAAAATAAAAATCATGAGTCCTTTTTATTTTCAAAACAAAGGTTTACATTTCCATGAGGTAGTATTAATTTAAAACATTTTATCTAAATTGAAGTAATAGAGTATTTTTCTAACTCATATCTCTACATATCTCTATCAAAGTTAACAGCTTGGTTTCTTCTTCAAAATTTAAACCTTTTGTAGATACCCTATTCCAAGAGAAAACGCAGGAGAAATTTTGGGACAATTTAACACAATAACAGAAAGATAACATAGACCACTTGGTGAGTTCCAGGTAGAATAAGATGAACATGCTATAAGAAAGTAGAAAGATTAGGCTGGGCATGGTGGCTCACATCTGTAATTCCAGCACTTTGGGAGGCTGAGGTGGGTGGATCACTTGAAGTCAGGAGTTTGAGACCAGCCTGGCCAACGTGGTGAAACCCCATCTCTACTAAAAATACAAAAATTAGCCAATTATGATGGCACACACCTGTAATCCCAGGTACTCAGGAGGCTGAGCAGAGAGTCGCTTGAGCCTGGAAAGTGGAGGTTGCAATGAGTGTCAAGATCAAGCCACCAGCCTCAATGGCAAAGCAAGACTGTCTCAACAACAACAAAATAAAGTAGAAAAATTGCACATTTGTTTCCATTAAGTTATGTTAAAGTCATTGCAAATTTTTGTTTTCTTCTGTCCTATTTCTAGGAAAGGTTATTCATTGTTCCTCACATATTTAAATTTCAAAATGCAGACAATCTGTATTACTAGAATTTTTTTTTTAAGTAACAGCCAAACAAAAATACCTAAAAACTAAAAAATCACAAAAAAGATACTTGTTAAATGAAGACTTCTTGAAAATATATACTAAATTTAAACAAAAATGCCAAAGGTTATTATTGAAATCACATTGTAACATGTATTATTTTGCAAGAAATTGCTGACTTTCAAAAAATTAATTTTTTTAGATTGTAAAGTTAGTACATGTGTATTGCAGAAAATTTAGCAAGAAAGAAGATAAGAAGTGGTCAAGTAGTGGTCAAGGGGAAAGAGAATGTCCTGCAAGTCTGGGGAAGCAATATCTTCCCCATTAAATTAAAGTCCTGGGCCATTAATAAGCATGAAGATAATCCTTGGTGTGCATATTACTTAATCCCATATGATATCAAGATTGGTGACCCTGGCTTCTATTGAATTCCTTGGTACTTTAAGTTCTCCTCACATCAATTTAGACATTCCCTCTCAGTTTTGCAGGTTCATCTTGTGTATTAGGCCATTCTTGCACTGATGTAAAGAAATACCTGAGACTGGGTAATTTATAAGAAAAGAGGTTTAATTGGCTCACAGTTCTGGAGACTGTCCAGGAAGCACAACATTGGTATCTGCTTCTGGGGAGGCTTCAGGATGCTTACAATCATGGCAGAAGATGAAGGAGAAGCATGTGTCTCACATGGTGGGAGAAGGAGCAAGAGACAGAGAACGAGGTACCATACACTTCAACAGCCAGATCTCTTGAGAAGGCAGTCTGTATTGTGAGGACAGCACCAAGAGAATTGTGCTAAATCATTTGTGAAGTATTCATCCTTATGATCCGATTACCTCCCACTAGACCCCCCTCCAATACTAGAGTTTACAATTCAACATGAGATTTGAGTAGAGACACAGATCCAAACTATATCATGTTGTTTTAATGTTGGTTTCCTTTGTGGTTATGTTTTAGGCCTTCTTTTCATTATGGCCATCCTCCTGGATGGTTTGTTTGTTTTTGTTTGTTTTGCTTTGAGATGGAGTCTTGGTCTGTCACCCAGGCTGGAGTGCAATGGCACAATCTTGGCTCACTGAAACCTCTGGCTCCCAGGCTTAAGTAATTCTCGCACCCCAGCCTCCTGAGTAGCTGGGATTACAGATGTGTGCCACCATGCCTGGTTAATTTTTGTATTTTTAATAGAGATGAGTTTTTACCTTGTTGGCCAGTTTGGTCTCGAACTCCTGACCTCAAGTGATCCGCCCACTGCGGCCTCCCAAAGTGCTGGGATTACAGGCTTGAGCTACCACGCCCAGCCTTCTGGATGGCTTTTTTTCATGCTCAGGATTTTGATTACAGTCCATATGCTGATGACTTTTAATCTTTTTCTGGAATCTGAATTTCTCTTCAGTGCACCATATCCACACATACAAAATAAATATCACCACCATCCACCAGTTGCCCTGGGATGAATTTCGGCATCACCTTTCACTCTCCTCTCTCTCTCTTTCCCCAGTAATTACTAAGTCTTTTAGAGTTCACTTTCTAAATCTCTCTCAAATCTGTCAACTTCTCTCAATCTCTTGATTTAAATCTCCTGCATTCTTTCTGGGATCATTGCCACAGCTTCCTAACTATATACCTATCACTATATCCAGGCTCTAACGCATTTCCAAAGGCAGAGTGATTTTTATATATCTGCCCCCTACTTAAAAATCTCCAGTGGCTCCTCATGGTTCCCAGCATGAAGCTCGAAAACCTAGTGAGGATGAGCACTGCCTTCAATACTTGACATCTCCAGCCTCATCTCTTCTTGCACCACCCTAGTCTCTAGGCTTCTCTAGGCTCACATCAGGCTTTCTCTAACCCTTTGGGTCTTGTTAATGATCATGTCTCTCACCAAAATATTTTCTACCTTTCTTTTGCCCCTTCTTCCCTCCTCCATTTCTGATCTTAATGTTCTATCTCCTACTTGTCCTTCAGTTCATAGCTCAGATATTACTGTCACTGGAAAGTTTCCCGGGCCCAAAGATTGAGTTATATGTCTCTCCTATATGCTTCCATACCACCTTGCACTTAATCTCATCCTAGAACTGATTATACTCCTGTACTGGACTTATAACTCTCTACACACTGGTTTGTAGCCTACGTAAGATATAAAATGCTGCATAGGAGTAAGGATTGTGTCTTCTTTACTATAACTTGTCTAGTAAATGCCTGACACATGGCACATAATAAATATTTGTTATATGAATGAATGAGAATTTAGAAATCAGCATGACCTTTTAAAAATTTATAATCAATTGAGATGAAGGAATCTATATTTCTTTCACTTAAAGGATGGCATTCTAAGCCTGGTAAGAGGTGAACAAACTCAGACAGGATAATAAATTGCCTATTTCTTCTTTTTTTTTTGAGACAGAGTCTCACTCTATCACCCAGGCTGGAGTTCAGTGGCGGGATCTCAGCTCACTGCAGTCTCTGCCACCCAGGTTCAAGCAAGTCTCCTGCCTCAGCCTCCTGAGTAGCTGGGATTATAGGTGCCTGCCACCATGCCCGGCTAATTTTTGTATTTTTAGTAGAGACAGGGTTTCACCATCTTGGCCAGACTGGTCTTAAACTTCTGACCTCGTGATCCACGTGCCTCAGCCTCCCAAAGTGCTGGAATTACAGGCATGAGCCACCATGCCTGGCCTTCTTTTTAAGACTAAAAACCAAAATTTTAGAGATGGGTCTTGCTATATTGCCTAGGCTGGAGTGCAGTGCTATTCACAGGTATGATCATAGGGCACTATATCCTCAAACTCCTGGGCTTAGGCAATCCTCCTATCTCAATCCTCCTATCCTCCTGTCATCTCAATCCTCCTATCCTCCGATCTCAAGTAGCTGGGATTACAGGTGTGCGCTGCCATGTCTAGTCTCTTTCTTCTTATGTAATTATAAAATGTTAAAATTAAATCATTAATGATTGAGGCTACATCCAGGGTAGGGGGGAACTCCCTGAATAACCACAAGAATATACTAAACTTCATTTATTTTGAGGCTGGCAATTATTTAGAAGTTGTTATTTAGTAGGTAAGGGAAGATAATTTGCCTTTGCCAGTTCTAAGTACATATATAGTTGATTAAAAGATACTGATTAACAAAGGAAATGGGAACGTTAATAACCCACTCCTCATTCTTGGCCTGGAGCTTCAGAGTTGAATTTAAACACTAACTAACATAAGCCCCATCTGTCATTTCTGATTACTGCCTCAGTTCTATAAATAGGAAGAAACCAGGACACACCTCATTACTTCCAACCAGCAACTGGATGAAGTGCTAAGGAATGGAACTGAAGCAGGGACAGTTAAATGTGTGTGCCCTGGGCTCTGCTAGAAAGAGTAAGATCTACATTAAAATAACAAGCATTGCCATTTAGTTCTCTTATTTATACAAGAAGGAAAATTGCAAAATCATAAGAAATTAAATTTTTGAGCATTTTGGCCGGGCACGGTGGCTCACCCTGTTATCCCAGCACTTAGGGAGGCCAAGGCAGGAGGATCACAAAGTCAGGAGCTAGAGACCATCCTGGCCAACATGGTGAAACCCTGTCTCTATTAAAAATACAAAAAAAATTAGCCAGCTGTGCTGACGCACCTGTAGTCCCAGCTACTCTGGAGGCTGAGGCAGGAGAATTGCTTGAACCCAGGAGATGGGGGTTGCAGTGAGCCGAGATGGTGCCACTGCACTCCAGCCTGGGTGAAAGCAAGACTCTGTCTTAAAAAAAAAAATGAGCATTTCAAGAGAAACATTTTCCCCCTCTACCCCAATTCCAGTTCCAGGGTAAATATTTTTTCAATCAAAATGGGAAACATTATTTTATTCTTAAGAGAGCTTTCTTTGTATACTCAATCATAGCTTATTCTTATTAGAGCTACATGCTTTGGACTTGTCCATGTTAAGAGACTTTTCATGCAAGTGTATTCTGATTATGATTTTGATAACTGATGTTGAGTGAAGATTATAGCACTTTTAAAACCATTTGTTTGCCTTTGCGCTCAACACACAGCGTAGATAGAAAAGGAACAGGAAGGTTTTATCTTATCTAGTTATATTTTCCATCAGCAACTGAAAGCATATCTTACTTTTAAAGAAAGTACCATGTTAACCAGAATTTTCTCTCTCTGACCTTTATTTAACCCATCATTTTATTACTGGGCTATATATATTTGTCCCTTTTCCCCCGACATTGCGTCAATTGCAGTGAAGCTTAATATTTCTATCTTTGAATTCAATTTTTATATTTGAGAATATGTAGGAAAGAGGTCACTATTTCTGAGTTCAGTCTCTATCATATTCACAAAATTAATTCATCCTTTAAATGTGTACTTCCTACTAAAATCAATACTTTGAAAAAGATGTTTAAATCAATGCCTAAAACACCTAATAGAACCATTCCTCCTCTTATGGCATTTGAAACTGAGCATTTGCCTAATTTCAGACAGTTTTGCTTCTTTTCATTGCCTATTTTAATAAAATAGTATCTTTAACAGCTTGTAATTAAAATTTCTGTAAAAAAATGTTTCTTGAAATAGCAAATATCTCAAATTAGTCTGTAGCATTCCAGAATTTTTCCAGAAAATGATGTTTTCTTACTTGTACACAAATATAATAGTAGGCCGGGTGCGATGGCTCAGCCTGTAATGTCAACACTTTGGGAGGCCAAGGCGGGCAGGTCACCAGAGGTCAGGAGTTTCAGACCAGCCTGACCAACATGCAGAAACCCTGTCTCTACTAAAAATACAAAATTAGCCAGGCGTGATGGCACATGCCTGTAATCCCAGCTACTCGGGAGGCTAAGGCAGAAGAATCCCTTGAACCCGGGAGGCAGAGGTTGTGATGACCCAAGATGGCGCCATTGCACTCCAGCCTGGAAAACAAGACCGAAACTCCGTCTCAAAAAAAAAAACACAACAATAATAAGGAAGTCAGAGAATATCATATAAGTCAGATAAATGACAACCATTGCAATTTAGTTCTCTTATTTATACAACGGGGAAAACTGCAAAATCAGGGGTCACTGTGCTAAATTCCGGAGAATCCTGTAGCTCAGTCAGCAGAACAGAGGAGATCACTGAATGGTTTAAGTTTAAATTTTGGGTCTCCTACCCTAAAGGAAAAATATTGCAGCACCATGTCCTTCATCTTTTATCTCTTATTAACTGCAGAGTAGGCAGCTCTCCATTGCAGGGAGACATCCTTTTAGAGCAAAACAGTAGATCAATACAACATTATTTTTTTGAGACAGGGTCTTATTCTGTCATCCAGGCTGGAGTGCAGTGGCTCAATCTCAGCTCACCACAAGATCCTCCCACCTCAGCCTCACAGGCACGCACCACCACGCCTGGTTAAATTTCGTGTATTTTTCAGAGATGGGATTTCACCATGTTGCTCAAACTAGTCTCAGATTCCTGGACTCAAGGCCGCCCAACTCAGCCTCCCGACATGGTGAGATTACAGGCGTGAGCCACTGCACATGGCCTAACACTACATTATTTCTAAGAATAATTTTGGAAGTCATTTATTCCTAGAATCTACTTGTAAATTTTCTATGTGCAGGAAAATCTGATAAGCCTGAAGATTCCCACATTCATTGCTGGGCTCTCAGTCTACAGCACTCAAGTGAGCACTTCCCTTGCTTTTTCCTCCCTAAAACTCCACCATGGACTGAAGAGTAAATGCCTTCAGATAATGAATGATGACAGTGCAGTTGATGAAGTAACTGGCAACTCATTCTTGGTGTCCAATACACCTTGCATTATGAACAACAGTGACCTAGATCTTTTATAAATGAAATGCTTAAATTACTTGGTGAGTAGTGGCTCTTACCTTTTTTTTCTTTTTCTTATAAATAAAAATTCCAAATGCACTGAAAAGGTACAAGAATAGTACAACTCTTCTTTTACCTTTTACCTAAGATTCAGCAAATTCTTAGCATTTCATTATACCTGTTCTTTCTCTTTCCCCCTTCATATATATATGTACATGCACATATATATGCACATAGTAGTAGTAAATTTAGTATAGTATTCTTCTTGAATCTTTTTCATCATCTTTTTCATTATACCAAATGGTATAATGGTACAAATTATACCATTTGTAATGGTATAATAACAAATTTCAAGAAATTTGACATTGAAAAATTACTATTATCTAATATGCATCCCACATTCAGAGCTTGCCAATTGTCTCACTATTGTTCTTACAACAACTTTTTTAAAATTGGAGGTTCAATCCAGGATATGGATATCATGAATTCTATATCTTTTTTTTTTACTAAAAAAATTTTTTTTATACTTTAGGTTCTAGGGTACATGTGCAGATCATACAGGGTTGTTGCATAAGTACATACATGGCAAGGTGGTTTGCTGCCTCCAACCCCCCATCATCCACGTCTGGCATTTCTCCCTATGTTATCCCTCCTACCCTCCCCAACCCCTGCTGTCCCCTAGCCCCCCTGGAACTGACTCCAGTGTGTGATGCTCCCCTCCCTGTGTCCACATGCTCTCATTGTTCAACACCAGCCTATGAGTGAGAACATGTGGTGTTTGATTTTCTGTTCTTGTGTCAGTTGGCTGAAAATGATGGTTTCCAGGTTTATCCATGTCTCTACAAAGGATACGAACTCATCGTTTTTTATGGCTGCATAGTATTCCATGGCGTACATGTGCCACATTTTCCCCATCCAGTCTATCATGGATGAGCATTTGGGTTGGTTCCAAGTCTTTGCTACTGTAAACAGTGCTGCAATGAACATTTGTGTGCATGTATCCTTATAGTAGAACGATTTATAATTCTTTGGGTATACATTATCAGAGCTTTAAAAGTAAGGGTCTATTACCTGAGATAAACTAAGTAAAATTTTGAAGAATGTAACTTTGCATACTTATCTCTATATTAAGCCTGTTAAGATTATCCTTGTCTCCAGTCTGGACAAACGGCTTTCCAGATCCTAAAGTCGCTCCTTTAGAAAGACTTTCAGCCATCATCCAGTTCATCTTGCTGCTGTAAGGCAGGATAATAATTAAACTGCTCAGAGAAATGGGAATCCATATTCACTTTAACATTCTTCAGTGAAGACTGGTTTGTGAGGACTTTGTCGACAGGTTTCCTCACTTAGGGATGCGTCAAACTCCAGGCAGCTGGAATGAGAGACAGCAGAAAGGAGCCCTGAAGGACAAGGTCTGGGAATGTCCCCAGGAAGGCTTTCCAACTGTGTTCCTTCTTCAAGCAGAGGAAGCAGCTCAGACATGAGGGCTGTGGGCCAGCAGGGTGACAGGCACGTGGGCTGAATACTTTTCACAATGGCAACTCAGAAGACAATTTCCAGGCTAGACACATCACCGTTGCTGCAGCTCCCTACCCCTCCCCCTGCCTAAATTAGAAAGGTGCTGAGCACTGCCCCAGAGCCTATAGATGGCTCTGCCAGAGTGTTCTGGTGTTTTCTAGTTTAACACCGTCAATGTGATCAGCTCTTTAAGACAGCACAAGAAAGGAAGGGGTGGTCACCCTGAGTGCTTCTCTTCCTCTACCTGCTGCAGAACAGTTCCTGTCTCTGCTCAAATAAATGGATGAAGTTGGGCAGATATAAAACTGGATATGGCACAGTGGAGGCCCTTGAGACGAGGACGGAGGGAAAAGGGAAGTGTTGGAGGAGGAAGAAGGATGTCTTCACCTACTTTAGGTTTTATTTGAAATTTTAGAAAATTTAAGCAGCTAAACACAGCACCTTACATTAAATGAATACAAAACTTATTAAAATCTTGGCCGGGTACGGTGGCCCATGCCTGTAATCCCAGCACTAGGAGGCCGAGGCAGGCGGATCACCTGAGGTCAGGAGTTCGAGATCAATGTGGCCAATATGGTGAAACCCTGTCTCTATTAAAAATACAAAAATTAGTTGGGCGTGGTGCCGGGTGCCTGGAATCTCAGTTACTCAGGAGGCTGATGCAGGAGAATCACTTGAACCCGGAAGGCAGAGGGCACAGTGAGAGGAGATCGTACCACTGTACCCCAGCCTGGGCAACAAGAGAGAAACTCTGTCTCAAAAGATAAAAATGCAATAAAATAAAATTCTGAGGGAAGAATAAAGTCATCCCCATGTATACTCAAGGGATTGGTCCCAGGCCTCCCTGAATATAACAAGCTCAGTGCACGCTCCAGTCCCACAGATGGTCTCATGGAACCTACCTTAAGGAAGGGTCAGCCCTCCCTCTGCATTACTTAGGTTTCACTTTTCCATGGATATTATATTTTCTATCTGTGTTTGGTTGAAAAAAAATCCACCTATAAGTGAATCCACGTAGTTGAAACCTCTGTCATTCAAGGTCAACTGTAGTTTCCTCAGCACAGAAGTAACACAGTAAACCATAAAAGGAAAATTTGACCACATAAATATTTAGCACTTTCTATGGAAAATCCAAGGTAAGAAAGCAAAAGGTAGGCTGGGATGAATGATAGAAAATTGCTCAACGTATTTCTTAAGTAAAAAGAGGTCATATGAGAGCAGAAGAACATTGTAAACTTGACAGCTAAATGCCAAAGGATACAAGCAGATCATTCGTGGGCAGGAAAACAGAAGTAGTCATCAAAATATGGGGAAAAACTCAGTGATTCTCACTTGTAATCAATGTTTGGCAAATAAAAACAACAAGGACAACAAGGTGGCAATATTCTTCACTTTTTAAATTGAATTAAGATTATGTGTATAGGCCAGACATGGTGGCTCGTGCCTTTAACCCCAGCACTTTGGGAGGTGAAGGCAGGTGGATCACAAGGTCAGGAGATCAAGGCCATCCTGGCTAACATGGTGAAACCTCGTCTCTACTAAAAATGCAAAAAATTTGCTGGGCGTGGTGGCAGGCGCCTGTAGTCCCTGCTACTCAAGAGACTGAGGCAGGAGAATCGCTTGAACACGTAAGGCAGAGGTTACAGTGAGCCAAGGGTGCTAGAGCGAGACTCTGTCTCAAAAAAAAGATTATGTATACATTTCCCAATTCTAATCACAGTGTAGTGAAATCTGTACATTAATTGTGACTGTGTTGTGTGTGTTTTTTAAAGGAATTTGGAAATGTGTATGGTTTTTAAAAAATCATTTCCTTGTTCCAATAATCCCACTTATAAAATTCCAGTTTAAGGGAATGTTCCCAAACATGGAGGAAGATGATTACAAAAGAAGTTATGTGAAAAAGTTAGAAAAATGTCCAGCAGCTGGATTCTGGCATAGAAACTTAGTGGCACCTTGTATACTGCAAGCAGCAATTATAACAATTAGAATGTAACATAAGAAAATATTATTGAATGAAACAAGTGGTGAGAAATTCTGTGGAGGATAAGTGCAATGTCTTAGTCCTTTGGGGCAGCTATAACAGAAATGCCATAAACTGCGTGGCTTAAAATAATAAACATTTATATCTCACAGTTCTGGAGGCACTGACAAATTCAGTGCCTGGTGGGACCCATTCCTCATAGATGGTGCCTTCTTGCTGTGTCCTCACAGGGCAGAAGCGGGGAGAAATGTATTCCTGAGCTTCTTTTATAAGGGCACTGATCCCATTTGAGAGGGCTCTACCCTCATGACCTAATCAATTCACAAAGGCCCAGCTCCTAACACCATCACTTTAGAGATTAGGTTTCAACATAGGAATTTTAGGGGGACACAGATCATAGCATATAATGGACTATGAATGTAATTGGTGTTTGGAAAAAAAAATGACTGAAAAGAAATGTGCTTGTAATCCCAGCACTTTGGGAGGCCATGGTGGGTGGATCGCCTGAGGTCAGGAGTTCGAGACCAGCTTGGCCAAAATGGGGAAACCACGTCTCTACTAAAAATGCAAAACAATTAGTCGAGCATAGTGGTACATGCCTGTAGTCCCAGCTACTCAGGAGGCTGAGGCAGGAGAATCACTGAAACCCAGTAGGCAGAGGTTGCAGTGAGACAAGATCTTGTCATTGCACTCCAGTCTGGGTGACAAGAGTGAAACTCTGTCTCATTAAAAAAAAATAAAAAAGAACATGCAAAAAAGATAAAAAGATAATAATGGTTGGGTTGTGACCATGAAATGACCTGGGATTAACTTTCTTTATTTTCAAAAGTTTTCGTGTGAGGTTTATAACACATTGAATTTTTAAAAACAGACTAATATAATAGATTCCTTGAAAGGTGGAATTAGGAGACACTGGTTACTCAAACAATCAGAGCAGGCTGAAGCTGAGAGGGGGCCTCCACTCCCTACCATGACCACCCCCACACCTCCAACAAGGTTAAACATCTCCAGGGACCCTAAGTCAATGTCTTTGGTCCATTCTCTCTTCAGATCCAAGCTAATTGCTGTAAAATTATTACTTCAAACTAGTCAAAAGATGCATATATGAACTTCCCATGGCTGCTGCAACAGATTACTGTGAGTTTAGTGGCTTAAAAAAATAGAAATCTATTCTCTTACAGATGTGGAGGCCAGAAGTCTGATGTAAGTCTTATGGGTCTTAAAACCATGATGTCAGCAGAGCTGTGTTCCCTCCAAAGGCTCTAGGGAAGCACTGGTTTTGCTGCCTCCTTCGGCCTCTAGGGTTTCATCCCCTGCATTCCTTACGCTCTAGGGAAGCACTGATTTGCCTGCCTCCTCTGGCCTCTAGGGTTTCATCCCCTGCATTCCTTAGATCCTGTCCCTTCCTTCATCTTTGAAGCCAGCATGTAGCATCCTCACTCTGACTGTGCTTCCCTCTGCCTACATCAGCACGTAAGCTTTTCTTCTTTCTGCGGTCAAGTTCCTTCTGTTTCCCTCTTAAAATGACACATGAAATTGCATTTACGGCCGGCCTGGATCATCTGTCCATCTCAAGATCCTCAGCTTGATCACATCTGCAAAGACCCTTTCTCCATGTGGGGTAATAGTCACAGGTTCCAGGAACCAGGACATTAGTATTTCTGGGGACTGTTGCTCAGCTTACCGCATGACCTTTCCATGTGTTCCAGCCACTGTGGATGTGGAAGAAGGGAGACCTGTGCATAATATGTTCATTTTTCTTGATGATGGCGATGGTTTCTTGAGTATAAACACGTCAAAACTATCAAATTGTATAGTTTTTAAAAGTGCAATTTATAAAATGTTAATTCTTCCTCAATAGAGCTGTTAAAAAATAAAGCATAATTTCATGTTACATGATACACATTCTCTGAACAAATGTGACAATATTCTTTTTGAATCCGTTTTGTGTAATTTTATTGAGTTGGGGAACTTGTTGGTATAGTTTCACGTAAGAGTCTGTGGGAATAGCAGATAAAAACCCAAAACTCAGGGAGTCTTAATTAGTCTCTAACTGAACTTCATTATCCTTGGAGGGTACAGTCCTCCAGGTGACAGTCACTTAAGCATCATGACTTCAATGTGCCCTTAGCCACACACACACACACACACACACACACACACACACGCACACACTTTCTGTGAAGTTGATCGGCATGTGCAGGTCAGGGGAAGGCACACAAGGCCCTCAGGGTGGTGACATCCACTGAAGCTGGCACCGCAGGAATGTCCATCTTCCTGTGGATCCAGGTCACTGTGGAGCTTCACGTCTTGCAGGGTCAGGCCATCTGTTACCAGTATCCATGCAGTCGTCCTCCACTAGATGAGCTAACACACTGCTCCTGCACTCCTTTGGGCTATAGGGAGAATCCAAGGAAATGAGAAGCTCTGGGTGATTGGCCATAGACGAAGGGTTTTGCTGCTTTCTGGGGCTCTACCTAAGAAAAGGAGCTCTGGACCTCTTGAATCTCAGGACTCTCAAATCCTTACACCTCTGTGGGGTTGTCTTCTTCCCCCTGGGGCACGCTCAGGAGAAGCATGGCAGAGTTTCTCACTTTCTTCTTGTTCCCCTTCTATTTGCTGGAACAGGAAGCCACCAAAGAAACTTCCAAATGTAGTGGATTTGTCCAGAGTTGCCTAAGATTTCAGTACTGTGCCCAGTGTCCTGCTGTGCCACCCTTCCAGAGACCATGACCCTTCCAGTGCCCTGTATGCAGAATGAGGCTACAGGGAAATGTGGAAAGGGATGGGGAGGCTTGATTACAGCTTCCCAAGACTCACCCTGTCATGAATCAGTGTGTGCACCTGCTCGTTTGTGCCTTCTCTTATACTACAGAACAGATTAATTTGACCTGAGCAGCTTTTAGAGCAAAGGTCCATAAAGGATAAACTATTTATCCATTGATCTCTGGCATAAAGATTTCCATGAAAGGCAGGGCGTGATGGCTCATGTCTGTAATTCCAATACTTTGGGAGGCCGAGGCGGGTGGATCACTTGAGGTCAGGAGTTCAAGACCAGCCTGGCCAACATGATGAAACCCCGTCTCTACTAAAAATACAAAAATTAGCTGGGCATGGTGGCGGGTGCCTGTAATCCCAGCTACTCAGGAGGCTGAGGCACAAGAATTGCTTGATCCCAGGAGGCATGAGCTGAGATTGCACCACTGCAGTCCAGCCTGGGCGACAGTGAGACTCAGTCTCGAAAGCAAAACAAAACAAAACAAAATAAAAAAGATTTCCATAAAAGACAAACTTCAGAAATACTGAGCACAGGACATTCAGTAGGAAAGAGTATGATAAATATAAATATATCCTGGACTGCACCCTAAATACTATTTCAGTTACCAAAAAAGCCCCCCAAAAGACAAGTTCATCTCTGTTTTGTCAGTGCTGAAAATTTGAAGTTGGTTATGTTATATTTACTTAAAAAAGAATACAGTTGTATTAAATAGAAAGATTTGTTGTCATAAATATTTTTTAATTTGAAAATAGGAAGTGGAGATGCTTAGGAATCATGTGAGCAGCTCAGATGCAGCAGCCCATCCAGAGTCTCCGTCTGCCTTCTGCTCACTGTCACTCACTTTCACATGCTTCTGCCCTTTCATTCTCTCTTGAGTTTTCCTCCTAACCTTTTTCCTTGAGCTTTGTCAGCCAGACTTCATTCAAAGTAGAATGATAAACTCCTGGAGCTTATGACAAGGGAATAGGAGAGCCGAGTATCTCCTACACACTGACAAAGTCGAGAAGTCAAAAGTCATTCCTGTATTTGCATGTTTACAGCAGCACAATTTGCAATTGCAAAAATATGGAACCGCCCAAATGCCTGTCAATCAATGAGTGGATAAAGCAAACGTGGTGTATGTATGTACCATAGAATACTACTCAGACATAAGCAAGAATGAAATAATGGCATTTGCAGCAACCTGGATGGGACTGGAGACCATTATTCTAAGTGAAGTAACCCAGGAATGGAACACCAAACAACGTATGTTCTCACTGATAAGTGGGAGCTAAGCTATGAGGATGCAAAGGTGCAAGAAGGATACAATGGACTTGGAGGACGCAGGGGAAAGAGTGGGTAAGGGGTGAGGGATAAAAGGCTACAAATTGGGTACAGTGTACACTGCTCAGGTGATGGATGCACCAAAATCTCAGAAATCAATGCTAAAGAACCTATGCATGCAACCAAACATCACGTATTCTCCAAAAACCTATCGAAATTTTAAAAAATTAATGCGTGTTTGAAGAGCTACTTAAAGAAGAATTTTAGCAATCTTGTTGCTTCATACGGAGGATTTGACGGAGGATACACTGACAATGGTGTTATAAGCAGCTAATTACCATATTTCAGAATTTATCTCATTCTTGGTCAAGAATGGTTTCTAAAGACTTTAAAAGAGTGTTTAAGATGAACAAGAAGGACCCGTTAACTTACCCCAATTTTCAGTCTTAGGTTTAAAGTAATAAAAGTTTACATATTGGGGCTGAAACTAGTTGCATGTCTTTAGTTAATGTACGGAGCCTTAAAATAGTTCTTGGCCTAAGTCTTTCCACTCTCTGCAATATGTGCCGAGGGGAGGCATGGCAGCTCGAATCTCAAGGGATCAAATTGCTACTGCCACTGCAGCCAGCAGCATTCCCACAGAATTCCGAAAGCTCTTGCAGTTAGGTTTCATTAAGTCTAGTAACACTGCAATCCTGATGTAACTTTTAGAAAAAGAGGTCTTCACTTGGAGTAAGCCTGGGACCACACATCTGCACTGTGTTATAATGCTAACCAAGGAGAAGCAAAGCCTTTCCTTATTCTTCATTTCTAGTCCTAGCAGGAGTGACATTTCGTCTTGCATCTTGTACCCAAATGGAAACTATCATCTCCTCTTGCCTACTCCTCATTTCAGGATATGAATTAATTTATCATACCAATCTTTCCATGTAAATATGCATTTTTCACACATATATCCAGTCCTTTATTTAACCCCATCAGGCAGATGCTATTTTATTAGCAATGGCAGCTGACAGGTGATACAGCTTTGCCCAGGTGGTGTTTCTTGCAGCTGCTGCTGAACCTGGGCCATGCAGAGATCTTGGCACTGTCAGCTGCTGCTTTCAGTAGCAGCTGAAGCAAGCACAGGACTGAAATCTGGGTGCACACCAATTAGAAAGCTCTAGAAACCACTGAGGCAGCTAGTCAGGGCTGCAAAGGCTTCGCTGCAGGATACCTGCTGCATGTCAACCCTCATTTTGGGAAAGAATTCTTTTAACCTTAAAACGTCATTGGATATGCAGTGAGGCATGGTAACAATCTGACAGGTAGCGATGAGGTATGATTAGAGAGGAAGAGAGGTGCTCTGGGCCTCTCATGGCATGCCTTGCAATTTCCACTGAGCCGAGTTTGGCTCTCCATTTCCAGTTCTTGTGGGACACACGGTAAGACTTGCAGGTGCCTGACGACAAGAGTGCTGGACCCTTCATCACTGCCACTACCACCCTCCTCATCGACTTGGATGGCTATAAAGTGCTGGCAGAATCAGCATAAGGGAGCTGTCCTTCCTTCTCATTTCAGGAACAGACTGATGCCAGTCATCTAGGCCTATTGTGTGATTGGGGGCTTACTCAGGTTACTTAGAGATGGGAAGTAGCCTGACTGGGCTAACAGGGACTGAGGGAGAGGCATAAGATTTCTTCATAACATCTCATGGTAGCTGGTCTCTGAGATGACCTCCAAAGATCCACACCACCTGGGCTGAATGTCCTTGTGTAATCCACTCTTCATGAGTGTGAGTTGGACCTCAAGACTTGCTTCTAACACATTGTATTAGTCTGTTTTCACACAGCTATAAAGAAATATGCAAGACTGAGTAATGTATAGAAGAAAGAGATTTAATTGACTCACAGTTCCACATGGTTGGGGAGGCATCAGGAAACTTATAATCTTGGCTGAAGGCAAACAGGAAACAAGCACCTTCTTCACAAGGCGGCAGAAGAGAGAAACGAAGGAGAAACTTCCAAACACTTATAAAACCATCAGATCTTGTGAGAACTCACTCACTCTCATGAGAACAGCATGAGGGAAACCACTCCCATGATCTGATCACCTCCCTCCTTTGCTATGTGAAGATTATAGGTCCCTCCCTTGATACGTGAGGATTACAATTCAAGATGAGATTTGGGTAGGGGCACAGAGCCAAACCATATCACACATAGACTATGAAAAAAGTGGCAGAATGTCATTTTCACAATTAGGGTACAAAACATCCATGACATCTGCCTTGGACACTCTGGACATTCTGAGCTGCCCTTGGTCATTCTGAGCTGCCATGACCATGCCATGTTGTGAACTGACCTGTGGAGAGAGCCACAGGGAAAGGAGCTGAGGGAGGCCTCCAGCCAACAGCCAGTGAGGAACTAAGGCCCCCAGCAAAACAGCCTGTGCGGAAGTGAATCTTGCTAGCAGTCAGTTGTGTGAGCTTGAAAGCAGGTCCTCTTCTTTCCCTACAGCCTTCAGGTGAGACCACAGCTATGGCCAACAGCAGGACAGTAACCCCATGGAGCTCTTGACTCAGAGGCACCCAGCTAGGCTGTACCAGGAATTCTAACCCATGCAAACTGTGAGATACTACATGTGTATCTCTTTAAACACTAATATTTTTAAAGTAATTTGTTGTATAGCAAGAGATGGCTAATATATACCCTGGGGACACAAAGCTATGATCAGGAACACAGGGTATTTCAATTGTGTGATACAAGGTTTCTCCTGAATATTTTCATCTTGCAGATATTTTCATTTTACAGCAGGAAAGACTAAAATATTGTCCCAGTCAAAATTCTAAAGGTTTGCTCCATTAAAAGCTTTTTGTTAGGGTTAACAAATACCAAAATTAGCTGCTTTAGCTGGTTTCCTTTTTTTTTTGAGATGAAGTCTTGCTCTGTTGCCCAGGCTGGAGAGCAATGGCACCATCTCGGCTCACTACAACCTCTGCCTCCTGGGTTCAAGCAATTCTCATGTTTCAGCCTCGAGAGCAGCTGGGATTACAGGCACCTGCCACCACATGCGGCTAATTTTTGTATTTGTAGTAGAGACGGGGGCCTCACCATGTTGGCCAGGCTGGTCTTGAACTCCTGACCTCAAGTGATCAGCCTGTCTCGGCTTTCCAACATGCTGGGATTATAGGCATGAGCCACTGCGCCCAGCCTGCTTTCCATTTTTGTTGTTGTTATGTATAAATTTCTCCATTCATCCTTCAGCAAAAGTATAGATGAGCAGTAAACTAGACCCACAGCAACTAGCTTGAGGAAAGGAAAGTGAGGAATCACAAACTGGACGAGCCGAGAAGCTGGCACATCTGAGTCAGACAGTGACGATGGACAGCACCTGGATGGCATCAGAGAAGGTAAAGCTGGACTACAAGACAGGAACAGAGGTGTGTGTGTGTGTGTGTGTGTGTGTGTGTGTGTGTCTTGGGGATATATGTTTAATTTAGATAATATTTCAGTCTTTTGGAAAATATAGAACTTTGTTTCAAGTTCAAATTAGAGGAGTCAAGTCTTCCAAAAATGAAAGAACCTTAAAAATCAATTAGTCCAGGGATTTTCAAAATATACTTTACCCACAGAAGCTTTTTACAGAAACAAAACTGTAAGCAGAATTTTAATAAACAAAACATAAAATGTGGTATTTTATTAGCATAAATGTATTCTATACCTTGAAATTCATAACATTTACTCATAAAGCAGTTAATTGAGAACAGTAATATGAATACATCATTTAGAGACTGGGACTTAACAGACGTCAGGTACAGTCTTATGCCCCCTTCAATGTGGTTGCACAGTATGGAAATGATTGTGATTCACCAAGACAAGTAATTCCAAATAGTAAAAATTTTAAAAACAGCTTATCTTGCAATCTAGGATATCTGTCAATTAAATGAATTCAGAAACTTGATACAGATATAGACAAATTGAATCTAACAATACCAAATAAACTTTATTATTTCTTAATACTTGTTAAGTATGAAATACTTGCTTTAATGATTGCTGGGCAAAAGACAGTCTTCAAATACATCTTTCGACATATAAAATATTTTACAAACATTAATTTTTCAAAAATCAGATGGAGTTATACACAGTTCTTTGTAGATAATAATCTAAACTTTCTAAATAGCCTAATTTGCTTTGTTTTGGACGTTGAGTCCAAACTTTAGCCTTCACATTCACTGCTGATACTTTAGCTGTAATTTTAGGCCTGGTGACATAGGGGCCTTACATTGCCGAATTTAGTTCTTTAAAAATATCACCAAGATATGCAAAGGAATGCAGTCATGCTGTATTTGAGAGCTTTAGCTAAAGATGCTTCTATTACAAAATAGTAATTTTCTGTCTCATTTGAAGTAGTCACACTGATGCCTTGCTGCTGTGTAACCAGTGAACTTCAATATGAAAAATAAGTTCTGGAATTCACCCCATTTATCATTGTAAATAACTGAAAAGTTTGCAATGTGAAGACAATCCTTTAATAGAGTTGCGAATTCGTATGACATTATCAAACGCTTAAAAAACAAAGTTGCCTTCTTTGTAACAGGCAATGCTGATTATGCAAATACACTGCCTGCACACACACTGGCAATGATTTTTATGTGAATTATTTTTCTATCACTGCTGTCACCCATTATAGAGACATTGCTGCATTTTTATAAAGTTGTTTCTGGTGTTATTGGAGTTCTAAGCAGTTAAAATGTTCTCTTAATAGGTCTGTGGTGTTTTACAAAGTGATAAATATCCCTTTCTTGCCTGCAAGAATATATACAAATATAATCAGAATGGGAAAATTAGCAACATCCACACACTTGCCTATTTGAAAAGTAAAGATTTTACTAATCGCAGTCTCTGAGTGCATTATTCAAGAGTCTTGGATCTGCACTCTTAGATTCTATTTTAGACTATGTTAGTGGACAATGGTGATTATCGTGTTGTGTAAACCTCCTCTCAGCCCACATTTTATTGGTGAGTCCAGTGACACAGGATTCAGGGATATTTTCTGAACATTAAGTACTGCGAGGGGTCTGAGATTTTACCTGACTTGTAAGCTAAACATTTAGCTTGCCATGGTTTTGTGAATGCTGCACAGAAGACACAAGATTCCTGGGTCAGAGACAAAGAGCTTTAGTACTCACAGCACAGCAAGTAGCACTAGCTTCATGTCTGCCTTGGCTTCCCATGTCTCCTAAGTCCCATGGGAATAATATGGAGACACCCAGAGAGATACTGGGCACACAGTGTGTTTACATCACTGCTGAGGAACCCAGAGCTCAGGGAACTTCAGTATCTTATAATCAGCTACAAGCAAACAAACTTGCTCAACCATTGCACTGGACAGAAAAATTACCTTTATTAGACCAGAAAGCAAACAAACCTATCATTACCCTGTTGGGAGACATGACCTCTATTCTCCAAGTCTCTCTGCTATACAACAACTTCAAAAAGATAGTCTGAAACAAGGGTTGCCTGTGCCTCTGCACGCAAGATGTATAGAAATGTAAGACACCCACGGAGAACTGTTTCTCAATACCCAGTGGTGGATTTTCCCCTTCACCTGCAATTTCATAAGTTAATTTGTGTGATTCTGTAAGTGCCTTTTTACTTTCAGATTTCACTCTTGTCTGGAGAATCCTCCAAGTACTTCAGGGGGATCCCACATTTTGAAAATCACTGTTTTAGTACACGCCTTTATTTTACAATAAGGAAACTGAGGTACAAAGAATTTAAGTGCCTTGTCCAGGTTACAGCTATTTGAATGTCGACTCCAGGAAATGGAATTGTAAACCCAAGAAGTAAGAAGGTAACAGCCGAAATGTCCTCTTCTTTAATCTAGAAATAGACTATTTAAAGAGTGCAAGGGTAAATGACTTTCCAGGGCATCTTAATGTGGGTTCCTTTATATGCAATCTTTGAGACAAAGATTGGAGTACAAGAAGGTCATTTGGGAAGGAAGACAATATAAGGTTTGTTATGAAGGAAGTTATTACTGTGGTTACCTGGGGCTGAACCTACTGGGGAGCTCTGGGACCTAGTATAGTGTGGGCACCCCAGAGTTATGAAAGAGGGAGGAGCCAGGTTATTTATCAGCTAGTTCCCATCAGTCATTGGTTGAGGCAACTCCAGGAGGTGTAAATGTCCTAGCACTTCTGCCCTTCCCTGCACTTGAGTAGAACAGACTGTTCAGAGAGAGCCTGAAGATGACGTGTTGCAGTGAGGGGCAGTTGGAAGTTAGATCTGTGTTCAGGGAATGGTACATTCTAAGGGGATATGGCTGTATATGGAGCTATACCTGCTCCAATAGGCACAGCCTCTCCTTAAGACTTAATAAACATTCGAGTGAATGTTTCCTAGTCTAATTCTTCATCTCTGCATTTAGATGAAGGTCTTCAAACCTGATAGTGACACACCTGGATGGAATCAAGGTAGTTTTCTAATGAAATGGAATTACAAGAAGGGGGCAAAGAATACAGAAAGTGTTGATCAAGGTGAGAAAGGAAAACCCACCCGACTGGAATGAGACATATAGGCAGGAGAAGAGAGTAAGACAGAAAAGAGGAAGTACTGGATAAGAATAGCTAAAACAAAAGAACTGATGGCATGGGCAATTCCGGTTAAGGAAACTATTCTAGGGTTGAGGGGGCCGTGGACAGGAAGCAGATTACAGATTCTGTTCTTAGGTCCTGTCTGAGGAGACTCTGCTGAGTGAGAAGTGTTTCTTTGTTACAGATGAGAACAATGACTCCAACATTTTGAGGAGGAGGATCCCTTTTACAGAAACATATTTTTTTGAAGATCTCCATGTGTTCGTGGTTGTACGCAGTTGAAATCTCCTTTGATTAAAAAGCATTTGGTTAAAAGCTACAATGAATTCAGTAACACTGCAAAATGAGTTTGTGTTTTATTCATCATCAAAGCATTGCTTATATTTGAAAAATAGTAATGTATGCATGTGCAAAATGTGAGCTTTGTTCCAGACCCCAGGTTGGGAGAGTGCACTGGTTCCAAGACCCACCAGCTGACTCTCCTGTGAGGATGGGCGACAATCTGAAGTCATGAGGGAGGAGCCTGAAAGATGTTCCCCCAAACTGCTTTAGGGACGTGCCAAGAAAACACATTATGCAAGGCCCGGAGACAAACTCCCCTGGGTCATCTGTCTCCTGAATTTCCTTCCATCAGTCAAGATTAGCCGTGCACCCAAATGCCTTTGTGTAAAACAATGGTAATGGGGGAGCAGAAAAACACTGGGTTCACAGAAAGCAAAACCCTTGAGTCCATATGTGTATTCTTTCAAGAAAAAATCCTGCTCTTCCACCTCCCAATTTTATCCTTGGGTGGCATAATGCAAGGCTGTGGGGAATCTGGTTTGGGATGCTCAGTGGCATTTTCCGCTGTGAAGAATCCCTGCTTTGTCAAACCAGTGTGTGTGTGTGTGTGTGTGTGTTCTTTATAACAATTTTGGATATATGCTGTCTTAATTTGGGTTCCAACCCTGAAATAAGGATTTGGGCATAAGTAATTCATTTGGCTGGTGTTATGGCCTAAATTGTGCCCCCTCTCCCATTCAGATGTCAGAGCTCTGACCCTCAACGTGAGTTTAGTTAGAGATAGAGCCTTTAAAGAAGTAAACAAAGTTACATGAAGCCATAAAAGTGGAGGCCCCTAATAGAATAGGACTGATATCATTACAAGAAGAAGAGACACCAGGGATGTGCACGCACAGAAGAAAGACTGTGTGAGGACATGGCAAGAAGTTGGCCATCTGCAAGCCAAGTAAAGAGGCCTGGGAAAACCAAACCTATCATCACCTTGATCTTGGACTTCCAGCCTTCAGAACCATGAGACAATAAATGCCTGTCATTTAAACCCTTGGTCTGTGGGTCTTCGTTATGGCAGCCTAAGCAGGCTAATACAATAGGTGTCCCAGGAGGCACAGGGAGTGCATGAGATGTGAAATGGGGAAGGAAGGAAGGTCACCAGTGGGTCCCAGCTTTGGACAGCTGAGACAGTCTCGCTGGGGAGTTTCTGGGAGACTCTATAGAACACACCACAGCATTGTCCCACCAAGAGGAGATGAAGCTGGGCCCTTATGAACAGATACACATTGGGGTATTGAGGAAGGGTTGCTCCCTGGTACTGCCGCTTTGTCCCTACCTAAGGGCCAAGCACACATCTATGGCCAGAGAAAGCCTCCAGTGAGAGCAACCCAGCGCTTGAGAGAGGAAGCCATCAGTGTGTAAGGAAGTGGGGGCCCTGTCCACAAAGCTGCTGGTGTCCCCTAGGGAGAATGTCGGGCAGGCACTGATGGCATCTGCTACAATAATCTGCATTTAACAATCATATCTACTTTTACATTATGTTGGTGTTTATCAGATTAGCACAGGTTTTAGACTAATTTCTTCCACAGCAACACATTTCCCCCCTCTGCTTATACTGACTGGATAGGAGAAGTAATTTCTTGAAGTGAGACCTGCTGGTGTTCACTTTACCTTGGAACCAATCTTTGAATAACATAGAAATTTAGTAGTTTTGAGGCCTAAGGCAAACCACACTAGGAATGTGTGTATATTATTGAAATCAGGATTAACCCATTTATGCCTAGTGTTCCATTATTGGAACCCTAAGCTTGTGGTAGTTACTTATATCCTACTGCTCAGGGTCATTGCCAAGGTCTGATTTTTCACACAAAAAAATTTTGCAACCTCCAGCATAAGTGGGCTAAATGATATTCAAGGTTAGCTTGAAAGAGGAGTTACAAAAGGTGGGCTCAGCCATAGGTGAGACCTGATAGATTGAGAAGGGGTTGAGATGAGGTCTGAGGGCCTGGTGGGGTAGGGGGTCTGGGCAGTACCATAGGGCTCCAGATGACACGGGGGCTCCAACTGGCTGCTGACTTCTAGAATGACTCACTGCTAGCATCAGCCTCACAGGCCCCTCAAACATGGTATGAGCATCTCCAATAAGTAACTCCAAGGCAGCCTCCCACAAAAGTTAGAGAATCCCCCCTTTCAGCCATTCAATACTCCTTTCTTTAGTAATTCAGAGCAGTTTCAGAAGGTTAGCCTGGAAACTTGAGAGTCACGGGGACTGTTTCGACAAAGATGCAATTTCTCGTAACATCCAAATGGAAGTCCAGATTGTTTCTGGACCAATCCCCCAATGAGAACAACTCGAAAAAAAATCCAGCAAAAAATGGGGAAACCTTTGTCTCGAGGCATGGCTATGGAGTCAGTGAGAAAATCATGGGGCCAGTGTCTGGGAGGGAATATTCTTATAATTCTAGCTTTTTATCCTTGCATGTTTCACCCTTCCTACCCAGGCTCTCCTATTCCTCTCTTGGCATCACTCCCCAAATGAACTACTCACATACACGCCCTTGTCTTGGGTTTTTATGTCCAGAGGTCAGGACATTTGAGGAAGCTGCTGATGGTCCTCTAAGGAGACAGATTGGGACTCTAGGCAAAGCAAGGGTGCCAGATCCCTCATGAGCTTAGGGCAGGCTCCGTTTCTTTTGATGTTTCTTCTGGATTAAGTAGAACTACAGAATACACATTCCTCTCTTTTGACCCCAATATGTAGCCAGCGACTTGTCCTGTCCAGTGTTACCTCGTCTAGACCACACACATCCCTCTCTTTCTGTTTGTTTCTAGTGTGACCACCATGGGCAGGGTTCCTCAGTCCCATCCGGCCCATGCTGTGACATTCACAGCTTCTGTCTGTCTCCATATCAGCTTGCATATCCCCACCTGACAATCTCCCCAAACATATCATCAACATGTCATGTTTGTATTGATAAATGTAACACACCTACAGAAAACCACAGAAAGCAAATATATGACCAATTGAACCACTGTAAAGCAAACACCCTTATAACCATAGCCCCTCCAAAACTCCATCTCTTCCCCTTCAAGAGTTCTCTCTTTCCTTTCTGCTTTGGCATACAAGCATGCACCCCTAATTCCTGTGGCTCATTTTCTTTTGGTTATTAAAATGTATTTTAGGTCTCTTAACTTGTAGGTTCAATGTCCACCTTTGTTCATTTTTCTTAGCAATATTGGTGGAAGAAGCCAGATCTTTTGTCCTTCAGAATACCCACAGTCTGGATTTTGCTGATTGCATTCCCAGTATAGTTGGACATGTTCTCTGTCCCTGTGTTTCCTGTAATTTTGTGGTTGGATCCAAAATATCTTCTTAATGCCTTACTTCCTTATTCAAGAAACCATCAGCCTCCCTAAACTACTCCTCTTGCCTCTTAGGTGGCATATTAGTTTGTTTTCACACTGCTATAAAAAACTACCTGAGACTGGGTAATTTACAAAGAAAAGAGGTTTAATTGACTCACAGTCCCACATGGCTAGGGAGGCCTCCGGAAATTTACCATCATGGCAGAAGGCAAAGCGGAAGCAAGGTGCGCCTCCTATGGCAGCAGGAGAGAGAGGGAAACCGCCACACACTTTTAAACCATCAGATCTCGTGAGAACTCACTATCATGAAAGCAGCGTGGGGAGAACTGCCCCCATGATCCAGTAACCTCTCACCAGGTTCCTCCTCCAACATGTGGGGATTACAATTAGAGATGAGATTTGGGTGGGGACACACAGCCAGGTCATATCAGGCGAGGTGTGTGACTCATAAATGCAGGCAGCCAAAATAAATGCCCTACCTCCTCTAACCCACAATGGTCATCTGGGCCAAGGGCTCCAGAAAGCACTCACAGGAGGAGTGATGTGTCCTCATTCTCTTATATATAGCAGGCTCACTTCCTCCTCAAGTTCTCTCTTCCAGTGGTTCCAGAGGACAGAATATCCCCCCTTCCTTCTCACCTTCTCAGTGGCATTCTTGTTCTGCCCATGCCTACCATAATGCCCTTACAGGATTTAAAGTCTCTTCCATAAATGATGCTCCGGAATCATGACACCTCGAAGATGCCTCTGCTCACAACCCTGCAGCCTGTGGCTGTTCCCTTCCATGGCAATAAGACTTTGCAGGGGTGAGGAAGGCTATGAACCTTGAGATGGAGAGACAGCCCTGGATTGTCCAGGCAAGCCCTCTGCCATCACAAGTCCTGAAGGGAGGGTGACCTTTCTGGGATGCAGTGAGAGACACTCAGAAATGGAAGCAGGGTCAGAATAGATGCATCACTGCTAGCTTTGAAGGTGGAGGAAAAGGCCATTGGGAAGGAGTGCATGTGTGGCCTCCAAAGGCTGGAAAAGGCAAGGAAATGAATGGTCCCCTGGAGGCTCCCAAAGGTAACGCAGCCCACTGTCATCTTAATTTTAGCCCAGAGAGAGCTGCATTGAGTTTCTGACTCACTGAACTGAAGGATCATAACTCTGTGATGTTTAAGGCCCTGACTGTGTGGTGAATTGCTACAGCAGTAATGGGAAACAACACCCCATCCAGTGTGGCTCTGATGCCGGCCTTGTGGAGGGGCTACTGCTCCAGTCTGAATCCCTGAAGGCAAAGGTGCCAGTCCTCTTTCACACCTCCCTACACCCTGAGGCCCCCTACCCAGTGCAGACTTGGGAAGTGTCTAATAAAATTAGAGTAAAAATAACAAAGTGAAATCAGTAACTCTGTTAAGAATTCTCAACATGAAAGTGATTTAATAGGACATTAAAATAAGCACAATTTATAGATCTTGGTTGCACTTCTCAGAAACTTTGTAAATCAGTATTAGACATTTGTAGGAGGCATCATGAGAAAGACATCACAACCATTTGTTTGCTCTGTGACCTTAGACACGTTTTTAAAGCTTTTCAACCTCAGTTTCCTTATAAAGTAGGGGCCCTCATGCCTCCCTCACAGGGGTTGTCAAGATTAGATACCGTGCTTGGCCAGTGGTAAGAATGCAATGAATGATAGCTATTAACAACTATTGTGTTAATAATAAAAACTTACAATGGTACGTAGCTAAACACATTTGCATTTAAAAAATAATATTTCTAAGTAGTGTATTTTCATCTCATACCTCTCCTTCAAAAAACATCATTAACTGTCAATTTCGTATGAGAGTTCAATGAGATACTCTGGGGAATTCAAAGAAATAATTTTGGTGGCTCATGCCTATAATCCTAGCATGTTGGGAGGTCGAGGCAAGCAGATCACTTGATGTTAGGAGTTTGAGACCAGCCTAGCCAACATGGTGAAACCCATCTCTACCAAAAATACAAAAATTAGCCAGGCTTAGTGGCATGCACCTGTAATCACAGCTACCCAGGAGGCTGAGGCAGGAGAATTGCTTGAACCCAGGAAGCAGAGGTTGCAGTGAGCCAAGATTGCACCACTGCACTTTAGCCTGGGCAACACAATGAAACTCTGTCTCCAAAAAATAATAATAATAAAAATTTAAAAATTAAATGATTTTGCCCTGAATCAGCTTGTCATCTTAAAATATCATATGGACATAAATTACTAGAAAACAAGGCATTTTTGGCTATATGGCCAAGCAGAGGTTCAGAGAATGAGAGGAACTCCAAGAAAAGAGAGCTTACTGCATCAAGGGTTGAAGGGAAGGCAACGCGGACCTCAGGCAGGAAGCTACACAGGACTGTTCCTCAATGCAGTCTACAGTCCATTGGATTTACATCGAATTCACAGAAGAAAGCTGTCTAGTGAACTGTAGACTAAAAAAGAGATTACGTTACAGTGTCTCTAAAGCATGACTTCCTATTAACGTATTTGTTCTCTAGTGAAGACTATGATTTAAAAAAGCAACGTCCCACTTACCAGTACTCTAGTTGAGAATTGCTTTATATTTTAGAAGTCTTTCCTTTTAGTTTGATTTTATTTTTGAGACTAAGTCTCACTCTGTCACCCAGGCTGGAATGCAGTGGCAGGATCTTGGCTCACTGCAACCTCTGCTGCCTCCTGGGTTCAAGTGATTCTCTTGCCTCAGCCTCACTGGTAGCTGGGATTACAGGCATGTGCCAACATGCCCGGCTAATTTTTATATTTTTAGCAGAGATGGGGTTTCACCATGTTGGCCAGACTGGTCTCGGACCCCTGACCTCAAGTGATCCGCTCATCTTGACCTTCCAAAATGTTGGGATTACAGATGTGAGTCACCGAGCCCGGCTAGAAGTCTTCCCTTTTAAAACATGCATGTAAACACTGAATGACTAGGCTGTAAGTAACAGGAGCCCTCTTTCAATGGTTATCTACTCAGCACTTCACTTTCAGAAAAAAGTAGCAAATGCAGGAAAACAAGTAAATTTTATTAACTTTTTAAAAAGTAATTTGAACACATGGCTCCGACTTAGTGCAGATTCGTTCAGCCAATCTTCTACACACTTAGCACTATAAAATGAGGATGCACGTTCAGAAAGATGACTCGGAGACATGAGGCACCCAGCATCAAAAAGGGACTCATTTCATTTACTGCACTGGGCTTTCCGAGCTGAGCTATCTGCATACGATACGTGTACATATTTTTAAATTTCAACTTATGTTCCAGCTGAAAGGAATTTCTGGTTAATCCTTAACCAACATGAAAATTTAATTTAGTAAAACAGCTCCTTCCTGAGGCATTCTGATTAATTGAGGGTTATTGTAGCTAACAGAAACGTCTCATCCACGATGTTCACCTAAAGGCGGATTTCAAAATGAAAATTTGCAGAAAATCTTAGGTTTCATAAAGTTACAGAGCTCTCTTAAAATTGTTCCTATCTGAAACTATCTCTGCCCTGCTGCTAACAATCAAAAACAATGTAAAGGTTGATCACTTTTATTTTTCAGATCAAGCAGCTGTTAAAATGTAAAGTTACGATGTGTAATGTCAATCACCACAGGAAGTGTTTGACGAAACTCATACTGAAAAATAGGCCAGTGTTTAAGTGCACTTACGTTTCTTTGTTTTTTTGGTACCCTAACTTACATTCAACTTTATTGTGTTACTCCATCTGTTTTTCCTTTATTTACACAATTAGAGCACAGTTACTTCCTAAAGTCCAGATCACAATTCTTAGAAGCAGGAGAATCGTATTGATCATCCATAGAGATCTGATTTGAGATTCTCAGAGTGAGTTCTTAATGGCCTCTTTTTAAGTCTGTTCACTAATGCTCTCTCTCCTTTTTGACACACTCATAAGTGTGGAATTTCCATCCATCGTGAAAGATTTGCAAAGTGTCTTCTCTGTACTGGGTAGGTAGGAGAAGGGTCGGGGATGTACAGGAAAACCAGGCTTGGCTCCTGCCCTCAGGGCATTCATATCGACACTGAGATGGATGACACAGTTAAAGAGCAATAGGCTTGTTACTCCAGCAGGGTATTTATAGCAGTAATAGCAAGTTTTCTAGCACAGAGGCACTTGAGGGCAGGAACTGTGGCTTGTTCATTTGCGTACCTCCTGCAGTGCCCCCTCCATGTAGTAAGCTGGCAATAACTATTCATTACATTTAACGAATGTACAAAAGCAAAACTGTTCATCCCTCACAAGCCAGTCCTCCCCACTTTTCTATTTCTGATCTCGGCACCGTTATCTTTGCAGCTCCCCACATCCAAAGCCTCAGGTTATATTAGGGCCCCATTCTCTTTCTCTTTGGTCCCCCACATCCAAGCAGCTGCCAATTCATTTTGAGCCTCCCCTTCCATTTCTCCTAAAACACGTTCCTATCCACGCATTCCACCCCAGTTGGGGTTATTACCTCTCTTGGAAATGCAAACTTTTGTCCGCTCTTCCTGACTCCAGCTGTCCTACTGTGATGCGCCAAATGAATCTTCCTAGGCTGAGCCCAGCTGATGTCCACACTTAACTGCTTTCCTTCTTGGCCTCGTGATCCACTCTGTGCAGCCTCTGCTCCATTTAGGCAAGTGGGCCATTCCCTGTTCTTACGGGGTCCTTCCACGTTCCCCTGTCTGCTTCAGGGTTCTGAGCTCCCGCCACTGGGAATTTTCTCCCTGTCTATCTCCACCTTTCAAAATCCAACCATTTACATTATTCAGGGGTTTGGGTTGCAAAAAGAGAAAGTGCCTCTGGGTACCTTAAGCAGAACGGGAGAACTTACCAGAAGAATATCAAGTAGCTCACAGGGGAGCTGGAGAGCAGAAGGGGTGAGAATGGAGCTGGCTAATTCCTGAGGGAGGGACGTGCTGGGACTATTTCAGCAATGGCAAATTGAATCTCACCCTCCCTTGTCCTTACACCCTCTCCGGTTTCAGTCTTGAGTGGGAGGGCTCCACTGGCCAACCACAGGCCGTTCATTCTCACCGGGCTTCTGGGAATGGAGGGACCGAGGTGCCCACTCTGCTTCCTTCCAGGGTTCAGACAGGCCTCTCTAAAACCAGGAAGGGGCTAGACGTGGGGCAGCTGAATTAAAGGCAGCTTCCCACCACGTCATCTCTCAAGGTCATTGCCAATGCCACCAACTTTCATAAAGCCTAAAGCCTTTTCTGATTCTCTAGACATATTTTCTTTGGTACTGTTCATATTTAGTTTCATATTATAGCTATTCGTATGCTGGTTTCATCCTTCCTTTTGGGTGTTTCCTCTCCATTTCTCCTAAATGATTTTTCCATCCATTCACTCTACTCCAGTTTGCGTTATCAACTCTCTGAATGATGTAACCTTACCTCCGCTCTTCCTGCATCATCCAAATGAATGAATCCTGAACTGGATCTTATAATGCCTTACAAATAGAACTATGCCAGCTATGCTTAATTGAATTGAAGGTTAAGAGAGAAGGTCACGAGAAAGCAGACATGAGTGTTTACCATGTGCTAACACACACAGTTCAGACATGTTCGCATTATCTCCTTTAATTCCCACAACCCTTTGCAAGAGTACTGCTACTATCTGAGGCTCAGAGAGGTGAAATGACCCCAAGGCACAGGCTCAAAGGTAGGCTCTGCACCCCTGAAGTCTGACTTGGCAGCACCCTCAACTTTGCTTTGTGTTTCCCATGAGTCCAAAGAGGGGTTAGAGACGGCCTTGAATGGAGCTCTGAAAGAGAAGGAGTGGGACAGGGAGTTCCCAGCCGCCTTCACATCACAGAAAGCTGAAACTAGTGTGACTCAGTGTGGCACTGTGTGCAGAGCTGAGTGACTGAAGCAAACAGCTTATCCTGGACAGAGGTAAAAAGTAGATTGTATGATAAGGCTAAGTTTGAGAGGCCTTTGGAAAAGAGATCACAAGGTATAATGCTGATGTTATTTTAGGCAAAAGTGTACTGTACCTCCTTCCTCTCTAGGTTTTTTATGCTTTCAATACTTTGTGATTGATGACAGTAAAACAGATGTGGACACATTAATGGAGGAGAATGCAGGAAAACCTATACATTTTCAGATAAAACATAAGCTTCGAAGAAATGTCTCCCCCATACTGAGCCTTGCAGTGGGTTGGATGTTGGCCCCAAAAGATAGGCTCACCCGGAAGCTGAGGATGTGACCTTATTTGGAAAAAAGATCTTTGCAGATGTTGTAAGATAAGAATGTTAAGATGACATCATGCTGGACTAGGGTGAGCCCTAAATTCAATGATAACTTGTCTTTATAAAAAGAGAGAAGGGAGAGGACACAGGGAACCAGGTTGTGTGGTTCTGTGAAGATAGAGAGGCAGAGTTGGGAGTGATAGTGTCACAAGCCAAGGAACGCCTGCAGCCACCAGAAGCTGGAAGAGGCAGGGAAGGAGTGTCCTCTACAACCTTTGGAGAGAGGCTGGTGTCTTGATTTCAGACTTCTAGAACTTTGAGAAAATCGCCTCTGTTTTATCACCTAGTTTGCGGTCACTTGTTAAGGAAGCCCCAGGAAACTAACACAGGCCTCTCAGGGCTAAATCCCCTAGCCTCCCTGGGGGAAAATGCTCAGTCTTCTGTCATCAGATGACTTTTTTGAGGAGACCGTGGTGAGCAATGGGGAGCCACGGAAAGTTCTTGAGCATAACCAGGGAAAAATGGAAGCAATTTGTAGGAAGGTTAGGATGATGTTGACGTCCGGTGTAAATCTGAGGGATAGAAGAAGTAACGGGAGACCAGTTGGAAAGCAGTAGGTGTGAGGAAATGAACAAGAGTTTTGGAGTCAGATATATGCAGTTCTGACCCCAGTTCTTTGATCCACTATTGAAGTGATTTCATCTGTAAAATAGGGATAATACTATTGTGTGTAGATTAGAGATGATATACGTCAAGAATTCAATCAAGGTACATTATAAGTCTTGCTAGGAATGATGTATAAGTTAGGATGCCAGCGATGGAAATGGAAAGGAAGGTGTAGTAAAAAAGATGTTTAAGACTCACCAGGACTCAACCATGGGGATAGACTGCAAGGGGTCTTGGTGTCATTCAGTCCTCTCCTGGCTTTTCTTGGGGAGAACTTGGAGACAGGGAAGGGAAAGCCAAGATGACAATGAGGTTTCTCCCAGGAGCTGAGGTGCCTGGTAGACTCTTGGCCAGGCCTGAAACCGTGAGAGGAGGAGCTGGTCTGGGAAGATGAGTTTCATTCTGAACATGGTGACCGGGAAGAGATGCTGGGCCACATGTAGGAAGTGAAGATTCGCTGGGGAGCTCTGCAGATTCGCTGGGGAGCTCTCTATGGCTACAGGTCTGTGAGTTAATCAGTGAAAGTTTAGACAGGGAGCATACAAAAAATAGTCAACTCTCTCTCTCTTAAATAAAAAGGTGTATATCAGAATAAAAACAAAGGGCCACTATCTGCCTTGAGGATATAACTTTTAGAGGGTGGGAAGACAACAAACTCTCTAGAGGAGGCAGAGGTGGGCAGGTCAGAAAGGTAAGTGAATCAGAACTGGCTGTGTTTGATGAAAGAAAAGATGACAGTGTTTCAGGAAATAGCAGAAATGCCACATACTTTAGAAAACTGCATAGATATTGATAAACAGCTACTGGATTTAGATCGAGAATGACATTGGTGACTTTCTAAAAAGTCAGAGAAGGAAAAGGCATGCAAGAACCACGATTCACTGAAAGTTTACAAAGCAAACAAGCTAAAAACTGGGTCAATATTGTTATACTTATTTTGAGAAAACTAATTTAAAATTGGTCAGACTAGAATTCTTCTTTCCTTATTGTAAACTAGGTATTATTAACACAAGTCTTGTCCAAAAGGATGAACTGAAGTAGCTTCTTTCACAAGGTCAAAACAAAGGAAAAAAAGGCTGTTCCGATTCCCTGAGCTTGTATCTGATCCCTGCTTAGTGTACTGTGCCTCCTTCCACTTACTGAGCTATTGAGGGCTACCTACTGCCAGGGTACTTCACATAGGAGGTAGGTAAATATTATCTCCCGGCTGGGAGCGGTGGCTCACGCCTGTAATTCCAGCATTCTGGGAGGCCGAGGCGGGCAGATCACGAGGTTAAGAGATCCAGACCATCCTGGCCAACAGGGTGAAACCCCGTTTCTACTAAAAATACAAAAGTTAGCTGGGCGTGGTAGCGGGCACCTGTAGTCCCAGCTACTCCGGAGGCTGAGGCAGAATCACTAGAACCGGGCAGGCAGAGGTTGCCGTGGGCTGAGATCGCGCCACTGCACTCCAGCCTGGCAACGGAGCAAGACTGTCTCAAAAAAACAAAAACAAAAACAAAAAAAACTCCCCATTTGACAGATTTTAGAAAGGCTAAGGCCCACCTGTGCAAAATTACACAGTTCAGGAAGTCAATAGTCACTCACCTGTCTGACTGCAAAGCTACACTGACTCTAGTTACCTATCATAGGGTACTTCCTTTCTGGAAGAGGCAGGAGATGAGTGAATCAAGTAATACTGCCTTATAACCTTGGGTAAGTTATTATTGCCTTAATAGTAAGCAGAGACCAGGAGCCTAAGAAAGAATCTTATTAACATGGATGCAGGCTATCCTGCCAGGAAATCAGAATTATTTGAATATTAGAATTTCCTTCGGGAAACCATATGGGGAGGAGAAAAGACATCCGGATGAATGTGCCTGTGAAAGGGAAGCTTGTGTTTTTCCCCTTGCTCTTGGGTTTTCATCTTCCAAGTTTGTTTACAGGTTAGCCACAACTCGAGGCTGGATGAGCTGAACGGTCCCACCATTAGCGACACTCCTTCTAGGGGCCCATTCGGGCAGCTCCTCTTCGAGTTCTGCCCCACGGGTGTGCAACCAGGATTCCACTGGCTGGGGCTGGCCTGGGTGCCTGCGAGGCAACAGAGGTCGAGTTTCCTCTCCTTCTTTTAGGAAGTGCCTCGGACTGGGTGATGGACTAAAAACGTGTCTGGTTGGGAAAGTAAATAGATGCAAGGCAAATAAATAAAAATGCCCACAAGCAATTACAGGGAGGAAGTGATATTTTTATACAAGTCACTTTTCTGATGGACAACAGGCCTGCTTCGCAGAGTGCCGTGGGAATGCTTCCGGGACGGGGACGGCTGCCCAGCAACTAGAGCTTCGTGATAAGAACATCAAACAAACAAAAAAGAGCACGCAAAGCCCACCCGGCAGTCATCCGAGGCTAGAAGTTACCGCTTGGGTTTTCACTCTCCTCCCCATCTACCGCACGCGCGCAATTTCGGGCGTGGGGACCCTTTCCTGCACCGGACGCACAGCCCGCGCTGCGCCTGCAGAGCGGAGCGTCCCCCAGCCCTGCGCTATCCCGGCGCGCGTACCGGGACCCTGACGCGGAGCCTGGCGGCGCCGGGGGGCGCCCCAGGTGGGTCTCGGGTCCCCGCCCCGCGCGCCGGGGCCTGAGCCGGCCCCTGGGCGGCGTCACGGCGCGGCCGGGGAGGAGCGCGGGAGGAGGAGGAAGGGCGCGGAGGAGGCGGGCGCTGAGCGCCGGGGGAGGGTCGCCGCCGCCGCCGCTGCCGCCGCCGCCGCCGCTGGGATCGTCAGGCCGGAGCCGCGCGGCCGAGCGGGCGGCGGGCGGAGGGGAGGGCTCGGTGGCGGGGAGGCTCGCGGCGCCCGGGCCGGCGGGGTCCGCCCGGGCCGGCAGCGTCCGCCCGGCGGCGGGAGGAGGGAGCGGCGCAGACAAAGAGCGGCGCCTGGGCGGGCGCAGCGCGGCCGCCGCCCCGGGACCCGCGCCGCTGCCCTCCGGCTCCGCGGGCGGCCCACGGCGAGGTAAGCGCGGCCAGGCGGGAGCGGGGCGGGGGCCGCAAACTTGGGGCCATTGGGCGGAGTTGGGAGCTTGGCGGGGCTCGCTGGCCGGGGCACGCCCGCGAAGGGGTTGGGAGAGCGGGTCGCCTCCGCGCCCCACCGGTGCTCTCGGCCCCGCCGCGGCCTGGGCGCCCCCGACCGTGGGCTGCCCCGCACCTCCCGGCTCGGCACCTTCCTGCCCGCCTTCCCGTCCCCACCCCCAGCCATCGGGGGCCGGCGCAGGGGCGGGGACGCCCGCCAAGGGCGCAGGCGGGTATCAGGGCAGGGGGCCCGGCGGCGGGGCCCTGGGACTGGAGACCCCCGGGTGTGCAGGCAGCGCCTGGCCTGCGGGCCGGCGGCCGGCACGGAGCTTGGGGCTAGCGTAGGACCGTGCAGTGACCAGTGTCGCCAGGGCGCGTGTGCTGGGGAAGAATAGCCGCGGGTCGCAGGGCCCCGGCGCAGGGACTGGGGAGGCCGCGATCGGCCAGGAGAACTTAAGTGTGTTTATTACAACTATTTATGATCGCGCACAAAGCTGCTGTCACATCGCATAAAGGAGGTCCTCGAGTCGGCGAAGGGAGCTTTTGTGCCTGGCTTCAGGCTCTGCGACGTGCCCCAGATTTACAGGACTCTTACAGCCACCTGAACCAAAGTTTCTCACAATCGCTCAGCCTCTCGGTTTCTTTCAGGGCGATTTAACCACCGAGTGGTTCTGGAAACATTTGAGGTGTGAGTTTAAAGCATGGACTACGGTAACTCCCTTACGAGCGCAGTTTGCTTGGCATTGTGTGGAGGGGTTTAATCTGCCACACACTTTAACTTGTAGACAATAAGGATCTCTGTGAAGGTCCGCGCTGGATGCTAGGGGTCATTGGCTGGTGGACCCCAGGCACCTGACTTAAACTAATAATTGTAACAGCTTCGGGGACAAAGCCGAGCGTGTGTGGAGTCGGCCTTGGCCACTTCAGACAATTCAGGTTGGCAGATTCCCCTTTATTTGGCTTTATTTTACCAACAGGTTTAAGGTTGCTTCTGCCAAGTTTGCATCTGCATAATGGGATGAGCAGGCCCTAGTGTGGTCAGGAGGGGCTTAAAATACCGCACGGGCCAGGGCCAGCTCCCTCCCTCGACCCAGAAATAAACTGGCCAGAGAAGCCGGTGGGCGTGGCTTGCTCGGACCCACAGGTAGGGGAGTCCCTTCCAGGCCCCAGGCCCAGTCCCTGCTTCTCCGAAGGGAGTTTGTGTAGGAATGAAAGTGATTCAGGGCGTGTTTCATGCTTCTGTTTTGGATGTAGTTATAGAGTCTGAAAAGTGACTGAAAATGAAATTAACCTGGGCTGCTTTAACTTAACAGTACAGAACTGTGCTTGTGAACGCTCCCTCAGTTCACTTTCCAAGCGTTTATAGATAAACAGGTGAATTAGTAACAGGATTCAAGCCAGTGCGAGGTTTCTGTAAAGAGAACGGCAGTCACCTGACACATGGAGAAGAAATGCATTTCATCTGGAGATTGGGCTACACATGTAGGTTTTTTTTTGATGTTTGGAACAGGGATTTCCTGCGAAGCAAGTGTTAACCCTGCTTGTGAAGAAGTGACCACAAGGGAAAATCCTACCTCAGTATTTTCTCCCCTGGAGGTTGGTTAGATGTAGTTTTGATTGGAGTCGGTGGCAGAATCTTAGTGTTCTTTTGGCGGCTGCTTGAGGCTGAAATTGAGAACTTTAGCCATGGGAAGCTGTGGGGGTGCCTGCCCACTTCCTGTCCCAGAGGCCTTGCATGGATTCTGAGCTTCTTTCCTGCTTCATAAACATTCAGGGGGATTGATCATGAAACACTGGATGAAATTGGGTCACAAATTACCATCAGGGAGAGTTGGTTGCTGCATAAACCCCTCTGTCCACTTGTGGAGAAACTGACCCTATTAACAGTGGGACTTGCTGAAGGCCCCTTTCAGGTAGCTGTGTTCAGTTTTCAGGCTTTGTGTTTTGCTTAGGACACACTACGTCCTTAAATCTTCTTCATCCCTGCTCTGTTTGACCCTGCTATATTTACCCAGGAGCTGTCATTTACATTTTGGGTTATTTAGCTTTTCCAAAACACAGCAGATCTTATGTACACAGTACTATATTTGAGAAATGCACTATCATCCAAATTAAATACACCGGAAGTCTTCCTTGCCTGTGCACAGACTGGATAACCTTTTAAAATACCCTAAGACTCCCTGAATGGCACAGAATGCACTGGATTCCTTTACTTGATCTCTTGCGCTAGCTTAATTTGCCCTGCCTAGACCAGGCTGTGTTGCTCTATGGGACACCCGCTTTTCTAACTGCTCAGTCTGGCTTGCCATGTGCACTGGGGGAGACAGGGCTTGTGGAAATGATTTTCTGACATTAAAAATGAGGCTTAATGACTGAAGAGCTCAAAATTGCTTGCTGGAACTGCAGGGGAGGATGATGAGCGATATTTGGGAAAACAAGTAAGCTAACTTTTTTCACAAATGAACTGGAAACTCCCCACAACTCACTCCAGAGGCTTAGGAAATTAGTTTTCCCATCCTGAGGGATTGCGAGTGGCACTTCCAAATGGTTTCTCTTTCCTAAAATGGGTGATGGAAATACTTCACGGCACGTTTCAAAGGGCCTACGCTTAAACCTGATTTCATGTGTGGTGTTCCATCCGTGAGTTAAAGCAGCTCAGAAGAAGGTCGTGACAGCCTTTTAACAGGTTATAAAAGTATGCAGCGAAAGCAAAACTAGTTTTGCATTTTTTTTAGGCCGTGTAGGAGCACAATTAAAAAATTTATACTCTTTTTTCTTTTCCTGCATTTTCCTTTGAACGTATCCCAAAGTATGTTTATTTCTGAAGGTAAACGAACATTAGCACGTAACACCTCTGCCCAGTGACACACAGCTGCACACACGTGCTCAGCACATACATTCCTACATCAACAATCTCAGTCCTTGAAACTGTGGAAATGAAAGTTATTTTGATTGAGGTAGCAGTGTCACAGTGATGTCACACAGCATCACTGTCCCTGACCAGCCTCTGTGTTCCACCTTAGCTCAGCCTCCTGTCTCCTGAGTTCTTATTCTTCCCAAGGGTCATCTCTTCTTTCTTTTCTTCCCCACATCTTATCAACTCCCAACTACAGGGATGACTTCATCTTTGAACCGCCACTGCACATTCTTTGTTTCCCTGATTTGTCGTCTATGACCTTCTTTCCTACATTTAAAAAAAATTTTTTTTAAGGTAGGGTCTCACTCTGTCACCCAGGCTGGAGTGCAGTGGCACAATCACAGCTCACTGCATCCTTGAACTTCTCGGTTCAAGCAGTCTTCCCACCTGGGCCTCCAAGTAGCTAGAACTACAGGTGTGTACCACCATGCCCAGTGAATTTTTTTATCTTTATTTTGTATAGACAGGGTCTCTACAGCAGGCTGGTCTCAAACTTGTGGGCTCAAGTGATCCTCCTGCCTTGACCTCCAAAATACTGGGATTATAGGCTTGAGCCACTATGTCCTGCCCTATGGTTTTTTTTCTTACATTCATCTTTTCTTTAATAGATTCTGAACCCCTTGGGGGTAGACTGGTCTTACCACTTACACACAATGGTTGTGCAACAAATACTTATTGAATATGTATGTGAATATTGAGTTCCCAGCCTGTCAGTGCTGGGACTCTAGCATCCCACTGAGATGCGAGTGTTAAGAGACCTCTGGTATTCTTGTAAATCTGCTCAGAACCTCTGTCTGTTGCGGAAGTCTTTGACTTCAGGATGTCCAGGCAATGGGAGAATTTGGTCTGTTGCCCTCTTTATTTGGTAAATTTTCTGTCAAGTAATCATTTGTAATCCTGAAGGTACATTTAAAAGCAAAAGCAACAACAAAAAAAAGCCAAACGCATACCCAACTGCATTAGCTGGTGGGCTGGCTCAATGGTTTACTTTTGTACGTTAGTCTGTTCATATCAACCTGAATTCGAAACGCTGGGCAGAGCGTTTGTGATCCTGGCCTGGTTATTTGTGTCACCTCTTCTTTCTGCTGTTGTATTTGTAATGTTTTTAAGAAAAGAAGCTTCAAATGCACTCCAAATTTAAGTATTGCAGTTTCTTCTTTTGAGACAGTTTTGGAAGGCGGGGTGTTTATGCTGCCCATTTGTTGGTGAAGACCTAAAACGTCATGATGAGAGAAGAATGACATGTACTAGTGCATGCACGCTCATTCATCGTTTGCAAAGTCCTCTGCACATACACCATCATACTTAATAGTCAAAATAACATGCACCCTTGGTTCTGGCCCTTGTTTCTAGGTAGGAGACTGGGAATGACAGAGCTAGAATTTAGGAGTAAGTCCTGCAGGCAGCACATGAGGAATACCAACGCATTGCTGGGTAGAGTTGTGTTTTTTTGAAGCAGTTTTCAGAATACAGTGTCCTTGGGTATCTGCCTTTGTCATGTCACAGCTGTGTGCAGATATTGGTGGAGCAGATTCTGGGTGTGAGTTGACTGTGAGGTTGAGCAGTGTGAGGGGAGGCCGGCAGGAGCAATGTCAGTCTCTTGTGTCCTCACATCCTGGTTACAGGCTGAGGTTACCCTGGGAAGCCTCCTCAAGTTGAGAGAGCTTATTCTTCTTTAGTGCGTATATTTGTCAGCTCCAGGTGCTGTAAGAATAAAACATAGAGGACAGGTGTAATGGCTCATGCCTGTAATCCCAGCACTTCAGAAGGCCAAGGTGGGCGGATCATTTGAGATCAGGAGTTCAAGACCAGCCTGGCCAACATGGTGAAACCCTGTCCCTCCTAAAAATACAAAAAAAAATAGAAAAGAAAAAAAAAATAAGAGCCAGGCACAGTGGTGCACACCTGTAATCCCAGCCAGTCAGGAGGCTGAGGCACAAGAATTGCTTGAACCCAGGAAGCAGAAGTTACAGTGAGCTAAGATTGCACTACTGCACTCCAGCCTGAGTGACTACGTGAGACCCTGTCTCAAAAACAAACAAACAAAATAGACACACAACAACATAATGGGTGGCTAAAGCTGCACATATTTATATTCACAGTTCTGGAGACTGGAAGTCCATAATCCCGGGGCCAGTAGGGCTGGTTTTTGGTGAGGGCCTCTTCCTGGCTCGCCTTCTTGTGTCCTCACATAGCCTTCCTTCTGTGACCGCTCGGGGAGAGAGAGGTCTGGTGGTGTCTCTTCCTCTTATAAGGACATCTGTCCTGTTGGATCAGGGCCCTACCCTTATGACTTTTTCTTTAACCTTAATTGCCTCCCAAAGTGTCCTGTCTCCTACTGTAGTCACTTAGGGGTTAGGGCTTCAGCATATGAATTTAGGGGTGACAATTCAGTCCTTCCCAGTGTGTCTGTCTAGGTTCTACAACAAGGCTGGTGCTTTCAGGAAGACCTGGTGCTCCTGTCATCCTGATCTGGGATCTGTGTTTATCTGGGGACACCTACCAGGGGATGGTTAGAGTAGTCACAAGTAAGGAGGGACTGTGAACTCTTTACATGTTGGTTGTAGCACCCCATAACAGGGAACAAGTGCTGGCCTTCCAAAGGCTGGAAAGTTTTAAGTAGAGTGAAGAGAGAGAAAAATCTTGACTTGATTTCATTTATGGAAGCATCTCTTCTACATAGGTAGGGAGATACTTATTTGGGGGTTGGTTTGTCTTTGATTGAGACCATGATAAAATATCAGTGATATGCGAAGGAAAGTCTTTTCTGAGCCTTGGACAAAGAGAGCAAAGCAAGCGATGGGGCCAGTGGCAGCCAGGGTGGAGAGGCTGTCCCCTCTGAGCCTGCCATCTCTGTGATTGTGCAGTCTTTGCCACATGAGCAAACATCCCTTAGCAGAGTGTGCATGACAGTGGTGAGGTACACCCCAGGCACAGCTGGAATGTTTCTGACCTAGGCCAGTCTGCCTTGTTCAGATGTAAGGCAGGGGCAATGCCTGCACGACTGACCTCCCTCTAGCGCCAGATCTGTATGTTCATTCACGCTTTGTTTGTTCCTTAGTTAGTTCATACATTCATTCATTCATTCATTCATTCATTCGTTAGAATTATCCAAGTTCTTACTGGTCGTTTCCACCATCCCAAACCATTTGTAGCATCTCCTTCAACCTGCCTGCCTTCTCAGTTATTTTCCCCATCACCGAATCACTGGGTCATCCTTGAATTCTCCCTCACCTCTCAACTACTTATCAAGTCCTATTGATTCTGCCTCCAAAAGATCTAACATCTCAGCCCTGCCGTCCTTTTTCACTTTCCGTTGGACATCAGAACCATTCCTGCCAATCTGTCCCAGGGTGACTGCACCCTCACAGGTCTGGCCACGACCTGCACACGTGGCTCTCCGTTGCCCTCAGGTCAGTGTCTCAAGTCCCCAGCACGGCAGGCATGGGCATGCACGACTGGGCTTCTTCTCTGTTTCTCCTGGCATCTAAATATCGCCTTTCTCCACATACACACATGCTGAGCTACAAGTCATCTGTGGCCACCCACTGACGGTTTGCTAATTGTGATAACAAAACCAAGTTTATAATCAGTTTGTTTTTAAAGACTTCTCTCCATTGTAGCTGGTGAAGGGTTCTCCTGTGCAATAATGGTAGGGCTACCTACCCCCCTACAGCTTTGCATAGAACTGAGCATGGGCCTGGCTGTCTGTCATGGGACGAGGAGAGACTAAGTACAGAAAATGGTGCGTATATATGTTTTAATGTGGACTGTCTTCCTGCAAACGTCGTTTGAACTGATGGATTGTCAAGCAGTGCTGACCCCTTGAAGTACAATGTGAACCACAAATGCGAGCCCCAGATGTAGTCATAATGTTCTGGTAGCCACATTAAAAATGTAAAATGAAACAAGTGTTACTAATTTCCATCATATATTTTCTTTTGCCCAATATATATAAACTCTTCTTATATGCAATCAGTATAAATTGTAATTAATAAGATAATTCACATTCTTTTATTTGTGTGAAGGCTTTGAAATACAACGTACAGTGTATACATTTACTGCACCTTTTGGCTCCCTCTCACTGCATTTTGAGTGGCTGATAGCCACATGTGGCAACAGCCTTGTTGCAGAGTGTGGGTCTATACACTTTTCATGATTTAAGCTGCATTTGCTATTTGTTTTCCAAAATTGAGATCGCTAAAGAGACAAAGTGGAAACAATGAACAATAATTATAATGGTAATTATCATTGTGCTTTATTGGGAAAGGTGTAACCTTTTTAAATATAAGGAATAATGTCCTACTTCATGCACTCAGTGCATGATGTTTCAGGGAACTAAAATCAGATTCAGTTAAAACTGAATATGTATCATCAAAATACCTTGTTCACTTTACAATTATTTAAAAATGTGCTTTGAATTCTAGAAGTTACCAGTGTAAAATAACATTTTTGTATGTCGGTATTTGACACATTTCTTTTTAAAGACTTTGTTCAGCACCGTAGGAAAGGCAAAATAAAAAATTGTATACAGTTGTGGAGTACAAGTGTTACTTGGTGACATGGATTGCCTAGTGGTAAAGTCGGGGCTTTTATTGTACCCATCACTCAAATAACATACATTGTATCCATTGAGTAATTCTTTCCCATCCCATCACCCTTCACGTCTCTGGTTCCATCTGGATAATGGCCTCCAGTTCTGTCTGTGTTGCTGCAAAAGATATGATTTCATTCTTTTTTATGGCTGAATAGTAGTCTATTTTCTTTATCCAGTCATCTGTAGTATTCAACATATTTCTGATACATGTTAAGTACAATCTAAAATCATGTATTTTTAAAGTAAACATCAGCTTCTTCTGTCACACATGGACACACACATACACACGCTGTTATCACTGTTCTGAGCACTTTATTTACACGTAATAACTCATTGGGTCCTCACTAAAAGAGTGTGTGGTACTTTGTTTGTACCTTCATGGCTAAGGAAAGGGCTGCCATGTTTTAGGTTCCACAGCTAGACTCTGACCAAGCTGGCTGCCATCCCTTCATTAAGATGCATCTGAAAATACATAAAACAGAATCATAAACTTTTATGATGGTGTAAGATTTGAGAAGCCTTGGTCGAAAATCATTGATAAAGAGTGGAGCTTGGATACAGGTTCATTCTGGGAAGCCCTTATCAGCCAAGTGGTTGGGGAAGGCCCTGGACTTTGGAAGGACATAATGAGTAACTGATACCTTGGAGGAGGGGAAGCCTTGGACCGTCGTCAGTGGACACCATTGGCCTGGCTGCTCCTCTCACCCAACACCCTTGCTGTGTTCCGTAGGCTGGTGGTCCTCCACCTGCCCAAATCTCCAACTCGGCAGGGAGCACCAGCATCCCCTGGGGAGAACCACTGCTGGAGGGAACTGCAGTGCCACTAGTAGAAAGGGAGTATTTTCTGTTGCAGTCACAGTGTATTAGCTCAAGCGGCCATGCAGGTACCATCATAGATGCCTGTGTGATGTGCCTCTTCATCAGCAGCTGTGTAGTGGGTCCCCACCCTTGTCTCCTCCACACTGGGGGCTGAGGAAACAGGAATGTGTGTCTTCTCACTCTTCCAAGTGGCCCCGGACCTCTGCTGTTGGAATAGCTTGCAAGAGGCCATTTTTACTGCTGCTGTTTTTCTTTAATGTGTTGCTGTTGTTGAAGTGAAATAGCCAAGTAGATTCTTGATGAAAACCTTGTAGCTGGACATATCAAATCCTTTTCCTTTATGCTTTTATGACATCTGGGAAGGTATTGAAGAATTCCAAGGTGGCTTTGGAATCTTCTTCTGAGGTTGTTAGAGAGGCCAGGTCAAGTCTAAGTGTGAATTCTTGGGAGACTGCTGCTACAGGTCCTGATGGGAACTCTGACACTGGCTGCCCTTCCAAGCAAGTTGTCTGTGCCAGCCTCTTGAACCTACCCTTTTGTGTTGGGAGGGCTGTTGGGGCCATCAGAGGGTTGCTTATCCCTCTGTAGAGCAGAAGGGACTGAGATAGACTGAGTCTGGCATCTCTGTTGGGAGAAACTCCTGCATCTTCCAAGTTTCAGAGGGGCTGCAACTTGGGCAGTTTCTTTCAACTCACAGGTTTAGATTTGCAATCACGCTGCCTCTCATGTGGCCACTTCTGTACGTAGCAGGTTCCAGGATGTGTAGTGGCAAAGATTTGTTTACTTAAACATGCTTAATTTCCCAGCAATGGTGGGGACAGCCAGGAAGTGAAAAGTAAGTTAGATGGTGGCAAGGTCACAGGGGGATGGCCAAAAAGATGTGCATACCCATCTTAGAGGACAAAGTCCATCAATGCCTCCTTCGATTTTCCTTAAAGGTTGTGTCTCCATTTAATATTTTAAGAATTTTGGCTGAGTATTTAAGGATGTCTGCAAGTCAACAAATATTTTAATTATGTCACTTATGAGCCTGACTACCAGAGAGAAGAGCAGTTGCTGTCTCTTTCATGCTTTCCCTCTCATCAGCTGTCTTCATTTTAAAGACAATCACTTTAAAAGCTTGTATCCCAGTTTGTGTGTGTCTGCAGGCGGGGGGGGGGGGGGGGGGGGGGGGTGGGGGGGTTGGGGGGTGGGAGAATGGTTAATAAAAAAATACCCCAATATATTATTTTTTTTTTTTTTTTTTAAAATTAAAGGTGAGTTAATGCCACGATGAGAAA